>JBBPBT010000217.1:1013022-1033665 GCA_037974875.1 Cicer bijugum
ATCCTATTATTTTGTATTTTTATTTTTTAACTTGTCTACAAATCAATCAAAAAAACTTTATCATTTCTTGTGCTTGTTCTTTAATTCGATTTACTTTACTTTTCTCAAATCAATCAAAGCCTTAATTCTTTCATTAATGTTTTTAGGACATTTAGTGTTTATCAGAATAGGTTAAATATTTTTCATAATATTCATTGAATTAAAGTGATATTTTACATGTTTTATGAAAAAATGTTTAATTAAATTCAAATGTTTACTAAGTTAATTATTTTTTTTTTTGGTGAAAAGTTAATTTAATATTCAAATCATGTATAAAATAATTAATTAAATGTTACAATTTCTAAATCTTTCTTACTAGTACATAAATTGTGATAATTTGACCGGTCAAAATCTCTTTCAAAGTTGATTCATTAATTTATAAAATAGTAGTATATTTTTAATTATATGTGACATTTTTATAAGGGTTAAATAAGACTCTCTATAGTATCATATTTTAATATAACTTGCATGAATTATATTAGTCAAGAAAGTTTTAATTTTTCCTTTATAGTAAAAACAAAATTAGTTATTTTATGGCCTTTTTCTTTACGGCACATCGACTGTCACTGAAAACAAGCAATAACCGACAAGAACCTCCAGATCATGGAGGAGAATACAAGAACCTATTTCCTTTCATGATAAGATGCTAAGCAAACAAGCTATTGTTGCTCAGGCCAAAAGAGATCGAATCGCAAAAAAGCTTGTTCAAATGGAGCATATCATTGGTAAAAGATTGCTACTTGTGTTTCATGTTGATCCTAAGATAATGAAGGAGATAAGTACCCTTTATCATAATGCGTTGTGGTTAAACTGTTAGGAAAAAATCTTAGATTCAATACTATGCAGTACAAATTGGAAAGCATTTGGAAGTTAACAGAGGGACTAAAATTAATAGATGTAGGGAATGGTTACTACATGGCAAAGTTTGACGGTGCAGGTGAGAAAAATAAAGTGATCAGTGGAGGTCCGTGGATGATTCTAGACAACTACCTTATAATACATCGGTGGACTCCGGAGTTTAATGCTATGAGTGCAACCATAGATAAACAATGATTTGGACAAGAATTGCAAGCCTCAATCTTTTTTACTATGATGAAAGTTTTCTTTTGGCTCTTGCAAGTGCTGTGGGGAAACCGGTTAAGGTGGATACACATACTCTCAATGTAGCAAGAAGAAGGTTTGCTAGAATTTGCGTAGAAATAGACATGCATCAATATGTGGTTGGAAAGGTGGGAATCAACAACCAATGGTACAATATTCAATACAAAGGTCTTTATATTATCTATGCAAACTATGGATACTATGGGCATATGCGAAAAAATTGTGTGAGCAAGGTTATTGCAAAAGAAAGTATATTGAAACATAAAGGTGATGACAATGATAATAAAAACAATGCAACATGCAACGATGATACAAACGCATTGGAGGAAAACGAAAATTACAAGCTACACAAACCATATCCGAAAGTTCCAGAAATGGATGCCACTAGTGGAAAAGAAACAAGTGATATTCTTGGAGGAAATCAAGATGATTTGCTACATGGTGATTAGATTACTATGCAACATTAAAAAAAAGGCAAAATAAACCATCTAGATTGGAAAAGATAACAATAATCCAAAAATGTGGAAGAAAAAAATGTCTAGATTGGAAAATGCTACAAAGGGAACCCACAAAAATTTGGAATCAATTGAAACCTACACGGTTTCTCAAGTCAGAAATAAAGTGGAAAAGATTATGTCTAAACCAATAGATCCAAACATAAATGTTGCAAACCATCATATTAGAAATATGGCAATGCATGGTTCGCTAACTTGTGATAATAGACATTTTGCAGTAGTAGAAATCAACGCACTAGTTTTAACTAATGGCTTAAAGCATAGTGTGAAGTTGCATAATGCATGACCAACTAAATTTAACATCGGTGCAATCTGTGATATACCTCACGCGCAAGGAATGGATGAAGACATCATAAATTTGGAGATGAATTCTGATATGCAAATCCTTTAAGATGAGTTGAATATATTTATCTTTTGCCTTTAATTTTATTGTTTTAATGATTATTTTATCTAGAAATTGCATGGGTGCTCAAGAAAAGAATTTTGATAGAGCATCTAAAAATTATTGTAGGCAGTTTAAAGTGGATATGATTGCTCTCCAAGAAACTAGATGTAGTGGTGTTAAAGCCACTAATACAATAAAAAGACTCGATTTCTGCAAGAATTTGTGGGTTGAAGATAATGGTTTATTTGGAGGTATTTGGTTGATGTAGAACAAAGACGACATACATATTACTCTGGTTCAGGGAAATCAACATTTTCTCCATGTTAAAGTTAGATATGGGGTTTCTCAAAACTGGATGTTAAGTGTGGTGTATGCTAGTCCTAGAGAGATAGAGATATGTGACCCCTGATACCTATTTAAAAATTTAGTTGTAAACATCTTGTCGCTTTGGATGGTTTTATAGGATTTCAATGGAATTTTTGGGCCCTAGGAGTAAAAAAGAGCGCACGAGTCAACATGTCTAGATGTATTGAGTTTGACAACTGAATAAATGATTGTCATTAGATGAAAGTGACTAATGTGGATTCTAAGTTCATTTAGAGAGAACACTGATGGGATGGAGGAGATCCTATTTTCAAAAAGCTTGATCTTGTTCTTTGTAACGTCGATTGGAGACTCAATTTTCCAGAAGGAGTTGCTAGAGTTTTGCCTCATATCCAGTCAAACCATCATCCTATTATTGTTATGCTTCAAGGGGAGTCTTCTAGTCCCCTAAATTGTTCCTTTAAATTTGAAGCGGCTTGGATTATGCATGATAATTTTAACCCTTGGATACGAGAGAAGATGATCTATGGGGAAGATTTAGTTCCTTTGTTGGAAGGTACAATTTCACTTATTAAAAAGTAGAACAAATACATTTTTGGAAATATCTTTAAGCCTTAAAAGGAAATCATAGCTAGGTTGAATGATATTCAAAATAGCTTTCAATATGGGTACAATAGATACCTTGATGCGCTTAAATATGATCTCAAAGATGTGTTGGCTCAAACTCTTTATCACGAAGAACGTCATTGGTTTCAGAAGTCTAGAGGTAAGTGGATCATTGATGGCGATAGGAACACAAAATATTATCACTACAAGACTATTGTGCGTAGAAGAAAGAATAAAATCACAATGCTTAAAGATGGGAATAGAGAGTGGGAGTTTAACACTATCAGATTAAAGGATATGGCAATACAATATTTTTTAAATATTTTTCATGAAGATCAAGAGATCAGGGAGCCTATTGTATAATTTTCCTTTTACCCAACGCATTTGGAGAATCGTCAGGTAAGTTAGCACTATATGCCTTCTATGGTTGAGATCTAGAAGGATTTATTTGATATGGGTCCCCAGAAATCTCTAAAGGAGCATGGTTTTCCAACTCTTTTCTACCAGCATTGTTGGGACATTGTGGCTTCGTCTTTAAACCAGTTTGTTATCAGTGTTTGGAATGATCCCTATCAGATTAGCTCAGCTAACAATACTCTTCTGGTGCTCATTCCAAATGTTGACCAACCAAAATTTCTCACACATATTCGTCCTATTTCTCTTTGCAATGTGATTTATAAGTTGGTTACTAAAATTGTAGTGAATCGTATGAAACCTTTGTTGAAAACATTGTATCTCCATATCAATCAGGCTTTATCTTTGGGAGAAAAATTCATCAAAATATTATTATAGCGCATGACATGATTCATGAATTGAAAATAATCAAGAGTTAGAAGGTCTTTATGTCAATAAAGATCGATTTGGAGAAGGCGTGACTGAATTGGAATTTTGTTATTCAATATCTTCAGGGTTGTAAGTTTCTTGAGAAGTTAATTAATTTAATTCATAATTGTATTTCTACTTTGTCTTTCAAAATTTTATGGAATGGAGACAAGTTTGATAGCTTTGCCCTGTCTAGAGATATTCGACAGGGTGACACCATTTCTCCTTATCTTTTTCTTATTTGTATGGATCATTTGTCACATATTATCGCTGACTAGGTTGAGGTAGGTTATTGGAAGCCGATGTGTGCAGGGTGTGCGGGACCTAAGGTGTCTCACCTTATTTTGTATATGACCTTCTAAGTTTGCAAATGCCACTATAGAGCCAGCTTACTGCATCACACATTGCTTTGATCAATTCTATCATGCCTCGGGCCAAATGATCAATGTTGAGAAGACTCAAATTTTTTTCCTTAGCTTCGGCATGAGATTATGCAATATATAGGGTTCAGAGAAGCTCTAAACTTGGGAAAGTATCTGGTGGAAAAAATTACATGTGGTAGAAGCTCTAAAAATAGGTTTTGACATATCACCAAGGAGGTTCAAAGGTGTATGAGTTGTTGTAAGCAACAATTTTGGGCTTGGCAGAAATAATTACTTTGAATCAGTATGTATTGAGTTCAATCCCTTAGTTTCATATATAGTATCCCAAGTTCCCTAAAACTATTCGTAATAAGTTGGAAAAGTTTCTACGAGGCTTTATTTGAGACACAACTCGTAAGGCTCACTTGATCAGTTGGGAGATTTGTTGTATGCCTAAGGTGAATGGTGGAATAGGCATCAAATAAACTCAATCAATGAATGATGCCTTTCTTTGTAAAATATTTGGAATTTTATTGACTAATTCTAATGACTTATGGTGTCAAGTTTACTTTAATAAGTATGACATAAATCAAAACTTGGTGGAGAATATGATTTGCAAGTTGAATGTTGAGTGCAACTGGTGTACAAACACTGAAGAATCTATGATCCATGTGTTGAAGAATTGTCCGTATGCGACACATGTATAGACTTGTTCCTACTAATAAAATTACTAATTTTTACTATTTTTCTTGCAGGGATTGGATATCTTACAATCTTAGAGATAATATTGCAGAGTATTAGAGAGCTTAGTGGCAGTCCATGTTTATGATATTGTGTTTGTACTTGTGGAAATGGAGGAACAAAACAATTTTTGAAGAAGGGTTTCGACGACTTAATAATCCAATTGAAACGATCATGCATCTTGTGAAAGAGATCGAAAATGGAAACCGTGTGAAGAAGAATGTACATCTGTTGAGACCAAAGATCCTGCATGTCCGTTGGAGTCGACCAAATAGCAATTGGATCAAACTCAATTGTGATGATACTTACAAGAGTTCTACATCCATCGTTGGATGTGGAGATCTTTCTCAAGATTCTTCCGAAAATTGGATTAGGGGGTATGTTCGGTATGTAAACTGCTAAAATATAGACAATGTGGCACAGGTTAGAGTTAACTTGGCAAAATAAGATTACAAACCTAGTGGCCGAGAGTGACATCAAAGTCTTGATAGATATGCTTTGTCAAGAGCAAGTGAATGACCATATTTTTCCAACCTTAGTTCGTAAAATCACAATGATGACTCGGCTAGATTGACATGTCGAGAAGGAAATCATTGTACATATTGACTTGTTAATTATAGTCTTACATTAAACAACATTAAGCTTTTCGTTCTCTCAACTCTCCGATCGAATGAAGTGAAGATCATCTTAATTGATGATAATTTTGTGATCTCCTTCCTTAAATTTGTTAGAATGTTTATTATTGTTTTTGTTACTTTTTCTCTAGTCTTTAGGCCCACTTTTGTATAAAAAAAATAATAATAAAGCTTTCTACATAGTGATTTTTAAGTTTCTCTTATAAAATTTTCAAAAAACTACGACCAGTTTTAGTTTTTAATTTCCAATATTAATTTTGAGTTTTTAATTTTAAATTTCAATTCTCAAATGATTTCAGTTTTTATCACTTTCTTTATTTGATCATACTATAAATTCACTAAATATAAAAATAAATTGACGCGTAAAAGTAATATAAAATTATAAATAAGAAATTGATCGTATATGTATGGTTTAATCTAATTTTTACTATTATAAAAAGAATACATGAATCTGATTTTTCAAAGTTAGGAAAATTCAAAGTTTTACACAAATATGGAAAAATGGCAACAAAAAGGACTAGACTTTTCTCCAATTATTAATTATAAGGAAGATAGAAAATGAAAGAATTGTAAATTTATTACTATAAGAAAAGAAAGAAGGAAAAAGAAAGATCTCCGTGTTGTGGTCTACATAGTACTGTGTTCTTATTTTCTACTTGTAGATCTGTCGCACAATGGCTGCTGCTGGAGCTAACAGAAGAAAAATTTCTGCTGCATCAGCCCGTTCTCACACCAGAAGGACCAACAAAACCACTTCTTCTTCTTCAGGTACTCTTTTTTCTTCACCTAAGTTTCAATTTTTGCTATTGAAAGTTTAATGGGTCGTCTCGTCTTTTATTTAGCTTTACAATTGAGGTTAAAATCTCACTTATTTTGGTTTAAAAAAATCAGGATGGATTTAGAAAGATGTATAGATTATTTTGTTTGGATACATATATTGAATATGTATGTTGTTTGGAATTATGAAATTCTTTTCCCTTTATGGAAAATTCTATTATGGATCATGGTCTACCTTGGACTACTACTTGAAAAATATTTAAAACTCCAACAACCATAGTCTTTTAGTGATAATATTCTTTTCCATGACTTAGATAGTGATTGAAAAATTATGTATCTCGTATTGAATCGACATCAATTAAGTTACTTCTAGATAGTATTGCCGATATTTGTTAGAATTTCCGATGATTTTTAAGTACTGGTCCATGGGAAAGTAAAAAAATGTATTGAAGGAGGATTTTTGAGGGTTTTAATAATTTCTTCATATAATTTTCATGTTGTTTTAATATTCTAAAAAGTCAAAATATCTTAATCATAGATATCCTCTCATCATTGTCTACAAAAGCACCATCTCAAATAAGGTGAACGATTTCTCTCTATTTCCCTCCTCCCAAAGCCCTCTCATTACCTCTCCTCCAACTACCTAACACAGCAAAACAAAAAAATAAAATAAAGTCAAATTGTTTTTATATAATTTATAAGCTGTTTTCATAAGCTATGCTGGAGAACTTTTAGAAATAAGTTGAAAACAGTTTACGGATATGTCATAAGCTCTCCCAAACAGTTTTAGAAGTGCTTATCTCGATAGATAAATTCAAATAAGCCTATCCAAACAAACTCTTATATTTTATTGTTTAATCATTAGTAAGCTAAAGTTTAGGGACAGCCAAGGTCAGGTTTGCAAAAACCAAACTTAAGCCTTTCAAGTGAAATCCTTAATCAATTCCTATTGACCTCTTAGTATGAGGTCTAAAGCTAGTTTTACCTGTGCTTAGCATAAGGTAATCGTTAAGCTATATTTTTTGGTTTTAAGTTTTAACTGTCTAGTTCTCAGGAGAAATGAGTTATGGTAATCCAGAGTTTGGCCAAAAGGTAAATAAAATCTGATCAACGATTGTTTTAGTTAAGGTTTGAACTTGATACTCCTGATCGATTCATCAAGTTTGAAAGATTTGAATTCCATGCACCCGAGAGTGATTTTGATAGACTTATGGACTACAAACCACAATTTATGTTTTAAAATTTTATTTATCTGTTTTTAATATGGCATTGCAAACTCTCAGGAATACTTAGAACAACACTTGCAGTGTTGTTTATTGGGTTTCTAGCATGGGCTTATCAAGTTACTAAGCCTCCTCCTCCCAAGATATGTGGCTCTCCTGATGGACCACCTATAACAGCACCAAGAATACAACTAAGAGATGGAAGACATTTGGCATACAAAGAGCACGGTGTTCCAAAAGACGAAGCGAAGTATAAAATCATATCTGTTCATGGTTTTACCAGTTGCAGGCATGACGCTGTGGTTGCCGACACCCTATCGCCTGTAATTTTTTAAATAACATTTTCTGTCTATTATAGCATTCTCACATTTCTTTGTGATTTGTAATGTTATATTTATGTGAGCTTTTGCAGGATGTCGTTAAGGAATTGGGGGTCTACTTTGTATCTTTTGACAGACCTGGTTATGGAGAAAGTGATCCTGATCCAAATCGTACGTTAAAGAGCATTGCCTTGGATATAGAAGAACTTGCTGATAAGCTGGAATTAGGGTCCAAATTCTACGTGGTTGGTGTTTCCATGGGTGGACAAATTGTTTGGAACTGCCTGAAGTACATACCTCACAGGTATGGTTTAGGGTTTGTTCAAATTGACTTATTTGAGCTTATCTATTGACACAAGAACCTATGAGTCTGTCCAGGAGATCTTATAGAAACAACTTATAATGTGTTCATAAATTGTTTTCATCTTCGATACATAAGCACTCTAGATAACTCATAGCTTATATGAATATAATTTGACTTTATTTTTTTGTTGTTGCATAAATAACTTATAAATAAACACTTATATGATAAGCGCTTATGCTATAAGTGCTCGATTTAGTTGTTTGTCCATACAAAACATTGTGCAGCTTATTTGCACTACTATTGCTTCTTCAACATTTTAATGGTGTGAGATACAGTTGTTGACCTGTCTGCATTTTTTCTCAGTAATAAAACTTTTTCATTGCTAACAGGCTGGCAGGTGCAGCGCTCTTAGCCCCAGTCGTCAACTACTGGTGGCCTGATCTTCCTGCAAATTTAATTGCCGACGCCTTTAACGAAATGAAACTACAAGACCAATGGGCACTTCGTGTTGCTCACTACACGCCATGGCTAACGTACTGGTGGAACACTCAAAGATGGTTCCCAATTTGTAGTGCAGTTGCTCGTAGTCCGGATATCCTTTCAAAACAAGACAAAGTGCTTGCAATTAAGTTCTTGGAACATAAAGTGAACTATGTGGTAAGTATCAAGCTTTTAGATATCACAAAATTGTTTTTTTTTTCTTGGTTGCAAATTGCAATACATGGAGTGATTTAGCCGATCATTTGAATTGGTTAAATTGATAAAGTTTGATTTTGAATTTTGTTAGTGATTGTTTTGGCGAATATCAGAACTTATATCGACTGCACAAGCTACTTATTTTGAAAATTATTAGACCAATGCTGCTTTGACTTGATTAGCTCGGCATAGCAAGTGAATCATACTTCATAGTGTGTCTTGTATTTATCGATTTTCGCTCCACATCCATGGGTAACTGCCTGAAGTTTATTGGCTTTCATGGAGCTGTTTCAAATTTGTGATGAAACTTTAAGTGAGAAATTGAATTTTAAAGGCTCTATTGAAATTAGGGATGTGGAAGTTAAAAAAATATATGTATGTTACATTTTTAATGAAACACAACATTATTTTGTTAAAACACCGCACAGTAGCATCATTTGATTCATAATTCCATATAGCTGATCCCACATAGTGGGAAAAGACTTCTGTTATTTTAGGTTCTGGTTGAAGAAAGACAAGATTGGTCCTTGTGCGAACTATTTGAATTCGATAGTGATTGGTTAGCATCAGGGTTGTAGGTTATATATTTTGAATTCACTGATTTAGTACACCACTGATCAGCATGTCCTTTTGGTAATTGATGTTACAGTTATCGGGAAAATCCAAAGTAGTTGATCTGTTACAACTAAGAAGTGGTTGATCAATTGACCCCTCAAATTTTGGATTAGCCTCAATTTAATTGAGCATAATATTATGCTGTAGTTTTTTCTTCAACTAAATACTTTCTCTTTCTCATGAATCATGATATCTAATAATATGTCTTGTTTCAAATTTTCAATAAGAATATTGACACTGAACTCTTCTAAAACCCCAATTTCTGATATCAATTCTCATTGGAGTTTTTTTAACCTTTTTATGTGGCTTCCACAGGAACAGGTAAGACAGCAAGGTGAATATGAAAGTGTCCACCGCGACTTAATTATTGCATTTGGAAGCTGGGAACATACTCCTTTGGATCTTCAAAATCCATTTCCAAACAATGAAGGCTCTGTTCATGTTTGGCAAGGAGATGATGATTTGTTGGTTCCGGTTACATTACAACGATACATTGCGCAAAACCTTTCGTGGATTCACTATCATGAACTTCCAGGTTCTGGCCACCTCTTCCCTCACATCGATGGTGTGAGTGAGACTATCATTAAGACACTTTTAGGTGTGAAATAGACTTCTGTATTTGTCATTGGCTATTGCGGTCAGCTTCGGCATTTTTATCTCTATTATGGAGAATTCAAATTGAAGATCACAATTCATATGATAAACTTTGGGCAACAATGACTGTTGGATCGATGAATCGAGTTACTGCTTGATAATTTAATACGCGGGTTGTTCCTTTGTTTTAAAATTCATCAGAAGCTGGGATAGTTTGTTTTTGTAAAATGAATTTGGTGATAGATAATAACTTCTACACACATGAATGCATTTGGTGGAGGATGGTTTATCTAGATATACAATCTTATAAATTTCTTGTCCTTAGTAAAGTGTGAATTGCCTACTTAAAATATTAAGAAATCAGTTATTGTCATGTTCTAAATTGAACAGCTATCCATAGCAAACATAATTGTATTCTTTACTTGTTCAATAGATGCTGCTGTTGGTAAGTTGGATATATAGATTTGGGTTTCTCAAAAAAAAAAAAAAGTCGCGGCTCCATGTTTTTTAATAAGCATAATAGTAAATTAGTGGTTATGAAACTTTTCAGATTTAAACTTGGGACCTCTTTTTTAAAACTCAATTGGTATCTCTTAACTCACATATTGGGTTGAACTACCTGCACTAGACGCATAAACTGGTTTCTCATAAACTCGTAGATTTTTATTTGATGCTGCATATGATGTCTTTTACTTGCTTTATGAATTCATCCTCCCAATACCTTTTTCAAATTTCGTAACTGGCAAGGTCTTATGATTGTTACATAAAAAGTTGTGTTTTTTTAATGAAAAATATTGTTAGTATAGTTAGTATTATATTGGGTGTAACAATTTTTTTGAGTTCTATCAATAAAAAAAACTTATCTTTATCAAAATAGACTAAAACATAATACACTTCTCCTAACAAATGTATAATGTAGTTTAATTTTTTATTAGAAAATTGATTGATTTTATCTAGTTATAACTATAATGGGAAGAGGGAAAGGAATTATTAGATGGGTCAAAATATCAGCAATGACACAACCACATCGTGTCCAGGAACTATAAATCAATAACAAAGACACATATATCAGATACAACACTGAAATTGACATGTAAATAATACTGATGACTAAATAAAACTAAATATGTTGAGGTCGTGTCAAACATTGACATGCATGTGTCAAATATTCGGCATACCTTCAATTTAGGTGTGTGTGCTACATAGATTGAGAGATGGAAAAAGAGAGGGAAGACTTGAAAACTCCCAAAACAAGAAAGTAGCAAAATAGAACATTACTTAAAAAAAACATGACTCAAACTCTGAAATTGAAATGTAATGATTCAGCATGACTACAATGTTAAATTGAAGTTCGCAACTGCAAATGCAGCCGAATTTGTTTGGATTTTGTTGTAATATCAAAGTTCGCAGCATAATTGCACCCGCAATTTAGAACGACATCTTTAACTACTAATCTAAGTAGCTTGTTTGGAACCTAATTTTCTGTTCATGGTTCCAATCTGTTTAGAACTCAAACCAAAAGCCTTCTTCAAAAGCTCCTCATCAATTCCAGAACCAAACACAGCAGAAGGTATCTTCTGCAAACCAGGGTTTTGACTATTAAAACTACCAAATAAAGTAACAACTTCATCACCAACATTCATCATAAAATGCACAAGTCCTCTAGGAAACACCATAACCTCACCTTCTTCAAGTCTTCTAGCAAAAACCCTATTCTCTGAATCAACAAAACCAGAATAAACTCTCCCTTTAATCACATGAACAAGTTCAGTTGCTCTTGGATGAAAATGTGGTGGATTAATTCCTCCAATTAAAATATCTGTTCTTGCAAATGACATGCCTAGTGTGTTGAGTCCTGGAAAATTTGAAGGGTTTGCAGGTATGACTGATAAGCCTGATTCTGAGAAGTTTCCTGCAGATTTCATGGTGGAGAAAATGAAGTCATTGGTGGTAACTTGTGAAGAGTTTTTGCATGGGAGAAGAATGTTGTTATGATGATGTGTTTTGATGGAAGAAAATGTTGGATTTGGTATGCAGAAGTCTTGAAGTGGATCAGGGTCAGAGGCTAATGTGATTGATGTGGTGAGGGAGAAAATTATAGGAAGCAAAAGACAAAGGTTGTTTTCTGAAAACATTTTTGTGTTGAATTATGAGTGAGTTTGAGGTTGTTTATATAGAAATGAAAATAGATAGAGTAAATAATAAGTCTAGTTCTACATAAAAATTCAATTTAAAATGTATTTTTCTTTTTTCTTTCTATGAGTTCTTTCCATTAGAATCAAATATTTGAAATGTTGAACACTAAATTTGAATATTTCTTTTAATGAAAATTCGTTATTGTAAAAGTTTAACTCATTCTCTTAGATTTAATCTTGTTTGTCTTTAATTTGTATTTAAATGATCCATCAAAATTATAAAATAAAGACATATTAGTCTTTTTAACGTAGACTATCTTATATGCTTAAATTTTTACTAAGAACCAACGTGTCTATTAATAAAAAAAGAGTTATGTTATTTGTTAGGAAGAAAGACAAAAATTAGTGAAATTTTCATCTCTCATGTTTTTGTTATATTTTGTATAAATTTCTAATACATATTCTTTAACATATTCTTTTTTATTAGTTGAATTTCATATCTAATCCACCGCGTTAATGTAGAATACACCTAATTTAATAATTTCATGTAAATTTCAATCAATAAAAAAAACATATTGAAAAATGTATATTAGAGAATATACTATTAATATTTTTTAAGTTTTTATTTTTATTATAAAAAAATATATGGATATAACTAATTTTTAAAGAAAAACACATTTTCGTCTTTGACATAAATAATCGGGTAAGTTTTTAACGACAATCGATTTGGTAATTAATTAACATTTTTCAAACCTAAATTCAAGTCTACACTTTTTTTCCTAAGAAGTAATATCAATCTTTATATAAATTGATATAAATATTTGATATATACTTTTAGAAACTCTCTTGCAACTTTAAAATGAGCTACACTATAGGCTATTGGAATGATTACATGGTATATGTAATATAATATACAAAAGCTTTATTGCAAGATGGTAGGCACATATTCTGTAATTAATGCTTGAAAACTATAATTCTATGAAACAAAGGTCCTACTAATAGTCAACTTTTGTTAGAAAAGTACATAATTGCTATATTATAAAATTATAGAAACCTTATTTAAATGAATTAACGGTGATTAAATGATAAGGTAGTACACGCGTTGTATAAAACGGTGCTGACATTGATCATGAATATTATAAAATGATTAATTAAAAATGTGTATTTTGATTTAATAGGGAATTACACCATGTGTGCACGACCACTAACACTAAGGTGTGGTGATGTTGGTTCATTAGAAAACCACTCATTTGGTTTCATTACAGGGCATGTAATGTATATATAAATGGTGTTGCATTATGTTCTCATTGCTTTGCTTGTTTTGGAAGGAAAGCATGCGAATGCTCGGAATGATGAATTTTAATCAACGTATTGCTGACGTGGTCATAATTGTCAGCGATATATGAGGTGTTCGTCTAAATTTTTGTCGGACCAAATTCTTTATACTCTAACGCATCCTTATACTTGACGAAACCTTGTGACAGAGATGAAACAAATCTTAAAGAGTTGAGTTCATTCATGTTCACCTCAACGAAAGATAATTTTGTTTGTGTAATATTAAAGACAAAAAATATTTAAGTCTAAATTTGAAATATTCAATCCCCATCAAATTCTATCACTTTGGATGTAAAATTGACTCGACATATTTTACTCTCTTTTCCTCTCTTAAAAAATTCAAATCAAATAACTAATTTTTTTGGGTATGACAAAGAATTAACATCTAATTAAAAATATTTTGATAAAAAGTATTATAATTAATAATTTAAAAAAAACAAATTTATATTTAAGGACGTAATTGAGATATCACATTCCCATGATTTTGTTGGATAAAAAAATTATTTGTGTGAATCATTCTAGTTCAACCATACTATTTTATTTTAAATACTTTATTTTCAAAGTTATTAAGAAAATGATTAATTTTATTGATTTCAATGATAAAATAAATTTTATTTACTCAAATAATCTTATTAATTGCAGTTAGTTGAGAATTATAGTCAATTCAAATACAACAAATAAATATATTAATAGAAAAAATAATTAATATTATATTAATATTATAAAATGACGAGAGAAATAAAAACGATCAAAGAGTATATTAATACCTTCAATCTCATCTGCTCTATCGATGGACTTTTTTCATGAACAAAGATAAGATCACTAGCTCTATCTATAAGCTATGCTACTCAATAAACTATCACGAAAATATAAGGTATTTGCATTAGTCATTTTTGTTTCATATTATACGTAGGAACAACAATTGACTGGATGGACCATCATGATTTCTAATTTTCTCCTCATCATCATTAATATATAATACATGCATGCTCTAGTCATCCATACTTAAAGCCCTTACCCACAATATTGCAATTTCACTTAAACTTGTCTTATCCCAATATGCTAATGCAACAAATTAAGAAATAAACTACATCATTTTTCAACCAGAAACAATACAAGTTTGTATTGACATCATGCAACACAATCATAAAAGTCATATTTCTTTGAGATTCTTAAAAGACTGAACCAGCTCTCATGCCACTAATGTAAGTAACACCCCTATCCACAGACCCTTTCTGACATTGCAAACAAATATGAACTACTAGATGAACTGAATGTTCTCATCGCGTAAGTCTAATTAAATTTGACTTTGAACCATTGAAAAGGAATTTAAGGCAATGACACAATTAACTTACACTTTTAAGTAACATATATAAATCCCTATAATATGCGATGTCCATCTCACTCCTTGAGAACATGCCTTGATACTAACAGTAATGCACCAAAGAATCATTGCATTCATTTTGCAAACGTCCAAACTTTGATGAATGCAGTAAAATAAGCTAATTGTTGAAATAGCTTTTAAGTTGAGCAACAACTACAATAAAAAGAAAAAAAGAGAAATTAATCATATATTCGCCTGAACTCCTTTAAGTAGCCTCAGTTTCTCCTCTGAAACATGTATGATAAATTCCCACAAGAAATTGGTAGTTGACCATCCTCCTTATAAAATAACCGCTACAGCATAACAGATTTTGAATAAATCGTTATTGCTCCGCAATACACTATTTAGTATAAAGTGTTGTCAAATAGATGTTATTGTGACGCTATAGCACTCTAGCACATAGTAACAGAATTCGCTACTTCCTTATGGACTGCAAATTGGTACATGAGTACTGGTTTGTGGTACTTTAGCAAATTAGTTCACAACTATTCCCCCTCTGATTCCTTGAAACCTACAAATCAGGACATGTGACTGAAAGATGGAAGAAAAAGGAGGAGGAGGATAAAATACATGCAGCAATGAGCAATTTTGGAGGTATGTGTAGTTCCTCTCGTGATAGAGCAGAGAAATTTGGAGAAAGATGATGTAGTTGATGGGAGAAGGAGAAACTTCATAACATTAAAAATTAATAAAAAGTGAAAATTAAAAAGGTTTTGGGAAGTTGGTACAACTGTCTTTGTCTCGTTTTTCCACAAGCCGCAATTGATAACACTGCTCCCTACTCTTCCTAATCAAATTAAACTAAAATATTCCTTTAGTGGTAGGGGAGTTACGCACTTGCGAGCAAGGGTAGCTTCAAATAAGAGAGACTTCAAGGATGCAAAACCTTTTCAGATTCTAAAGATAAAACCAGGAATAGAACTACCAAATCCCTAAAAGCAGGTGTTTGACAGGCAAAAGGTAAATATCCATTACATAGTTTGATTGAGTAAAATTGTAGTCTTCTACCACAACATTTTATAAGCAACAAGGTGGATGTGATATATACGTGTTTGCGTGATAAAATCATTCATCAATGTCCCTCTAGTTATCTAGATTGGTCAAATAAACACAACTTTATATGCATTGCTAATTACTTAAAGCTGAAATTTAGATGCATCCCTAATTACTCCTAGTTCCTAATCTTTATGGACTTAAAGAAGCAAGTAGGAAGTGGTATGAGAAGTTGAGCTCTTTACTTTTACAGCAAGACATTCTCAAGCTACCTCTGACCACTCTTTATTCACAAATGCTAGCTCAGATTTTTTTCACTATCTAACTAGTCTACGTAGATGATGTTATACTTGCTAGAAATTCACTCATTTGATCATATCAAGGCTATGCTTGACTCCTCATTCAAGATCAAACTCCGTCATGTACATTCTTGGTCTTGAAGTTTCTCAATCCTCCAAGGGAATATCTCTTTGCCAACGCAGGTACTGTCTTGACCTCATCAATGACAATGGTCATCTCAGTTCTATGTCCATCAGCACTCCCTCAGATCCATCCATCAAGATGACAGTGCACCTTACATCGACATTCCTTCATACAAAAAACTTATTGTGGTTCAACAACTAAGCCAATTCTTGAGCCATCGTACTCAAGTTCATCACCTAGCAGAATTTCAGGTGTTTTGTTGCTTGAAGTGCTCTCCTAGTCAGGGTTTGTTCTTTCCCCATGACCCTGACCTGCATATTTTTGGGCTTCAGATGCTGATTGGACTGGCTATCTTGATTCTTGTCGATCTACCACTGGTATGTGCTTCTTTCTTGGTAATTCTCTTGTGTCTTGGCGTACAAAGAAGCAAAATACAATATTTTGTTCTTTTGGTGAAGCTGAATACTGAGCTCTTGCTTCTGCAACTTGTGAGATCCAATGATTTCTATACTTGTTAGCTGATCTGAATATGACTTGCTCCTGTCCTTTATTGTGACAACCACTGTACTTTCATATTGCAGCTAACCATGTCTTCTATGAGCACAGTAAACACTTATAATGCCACATTGTTCATGAAAGTTCAAGCTAGTGCCCTATGCCTTCTACCTATTTCTCTATTGAGCAACTTGCTGACTTCTTTATTAAGCCCTTCTTTCCTGAGCCTTTCACCGTCTTAGCATCCAACTTGGGCATGGTAGACATCTACCTCTAAGTAGTTAATCCATGACAGTGGTATGTCACAGCCAACCCCAAAAGTGGGATAGCGCGTTATAGGATAGGCGGAATAACTGCTATTTTTTGAACAAATTACATGAATAATACTATATAAACCTATATTTAATGCAAAACCAACAAATGACTCAAATCTGAAACATTCATAATTTGTAATAAAAATCCACTAGTCTTACTCTTAGTCAAATCGTACATTGAAATACCAACAAAAGTCAAGGAAATAAAGATGATGCGTATTGAAAACTTTAACACAGAGTATTAAATAACTAAATATTAAAACTCAAATGCATGTTCTACCATAGGTATCAAAGATAAACATCACCTTCATTAGCATATTCTTCTTCTTCTTCTTCCTAGGTGCAAGTAGAAACAACAAAAGGAAAAAATTACAGCTGGATCTCACTGGGATTAACTACGCCAGGATAGAGGGATCTCGTCGGGATCTTGTTACACTATCGTGAACCATGCCATCACGGTCAGGCACTGCACCACACCGAGACAGCAGGATCTCACCAAGAAACGTTGGGATTAACTACCTAGATCTACCTTGCTCCACCTTGTGGAGGATGTTGGAGAATTGCAGCTCACCTACCTCACATTCAGCTTGCAAGCTCACTAACAACTCAGATGATTGGTTATAATGCAGTTAGATGTAGTTAGTGTTAGTTATTAGTTTACTCCCATAAGCTACACTAGACTACTTTTCTTTCAAGTGTACTTAACGTGACTCTCTTTTCCTTTTGTATAAATACTTGAATGTACTTTATTCTCAATTAGATCATTTGATAATGATGATTTCATCTTCCAATACTTACTCTGCAAGTTTACTAAGAAAAGTAAAATTCATTTAATGCATACTGTTAGTTTTTGTAAGTGTATAAAGGAAAAGCATCATTAATTATATCTTGATCTCTTAAAAGAACCAAAGTATTGGGACAAAAATAAAAAACTTATACGACCAAAGATTAGCAACGAAGGAAGTATTTCAAAGGCTGAAACTACATGTTCCGGAAATAAAAAAAACAGGTTATATAACTCAGATTATCCCAAAGGGATACAAAAGGAAAACATATATTGTTCAAGCATGTAAAGTGAAAAGATCTAGAGTAAAAATAATTACTAGAATTGAGATTAGGGAATTAGTAAAGTGAGGCAGTACCGCAGTAAAAAGCAAAAGAAAAACCATGAATTGATATGGCTTAAGATCTAAGGGTAGAAGTAGAAATAAAGATATAGAAAACAAAATTTTCTCTTTTACATAGAATCTGTCACTTTACAATTACTCAACTCTTGTGATTCACAATTGAGGAAATGGGCAACAATGAACAAAGAAACACATGCAATATAGAAGTACCTTCTTGTTGTATGATGAGTGAAGAAATCACTACTCATATTCAAACTCTACCTTTACATCCGTATACTTTCTTCCAATTTGAATGATGAATTCAGTAAATTTTGCAAATATTTGGCACTCTTCATGTGTTTTGACCTCTGAAACAAAACCATAAATGACCAATTTTTTAAGGTTGGGACATCTTTCCAAAATCCCACCAACCCATATTGCAAAAAGATCGTTGATCGAAGTCCATCCAAGTTCTAACACAGCCACATTCCCCAGAAGAGACAAACCTTGCAAGCCATAATTAAGTACGCCGTCTCTTAAATCATAACTTAAGGAGAGGTGATTCAATTGAGGAAAACAAACAGAAATTGTTTCCAAGTCCACAACTTCATCGTCGTCATCAAAAACAACCCCCCACAGCCGAAGTCTACATAACTTCGTCGCTTTTGAGATCATATGATAAAACTTCGGCCACATAATTGTGAAGTTGCTCACGTCTACAATCTCAAGATTCTCTGTATTCTCACCAATATCAAGATGGATGACACTCACATCATCAACCTTCAAAACCTTCAAAGTTCCCTTGCCAATCAACTCAAAAACCTCAAAGGTACAATCTTTAAGATGTAAATGCTCGAGCAAATCTGCCTCTAATACAAATTTATCCAAACCAAATGACTCAACAGAGAACTCCTTCAAAGAAAAACTACTAAGCTCCATGGAAGCCTGCGAATCCGACATCGCAATTTCCGGACTAACCATAGACAACGTCTCAAGCCTTGGACAAGCAGTAAGTAAAAGACTCAAATCCAACGCTGAAATACTAACAAAACTCAACGAAAGCGACTTCAAACAAGGAAACTTCTGATAACTCGGTTCCACACCCGTAATACAATTGCGAGCCAATGCCAACACTTCCAACTTCTGCCTACCACATTTCTCAATAATGTTAAAAACTGGCGACGTCCTTACATTAAAATGCAACCGGCGCAACGAATCCCTAGTATACATAAGCCAAGCAATAACCGGCGCAGCTGAGAATTCATGAACATCATCCATAGAAATCATTAAACACTGCAATGCCTTAGTTTGAAAAATTGTTTGAGTAATTAGTATTTCCAACCTAGTAGGTGATAATTCATGATAAATCGACCAATCACGTGAGTCAAACGAAAGGGTGTGGAGGTTACAACGCCAAGCTTCTCTCCATTTCTTGCAAGTTAATGAAGCAATCACAACATCTCTTGCAGAACCAAGATGTGATAGTATATTACCAATCACTTCAACAGGAAGATTCTCCATAGTTTGAAAAGGGTATAATGGTAATAATAAAATAAACCCAGAATCGCAAATACTTAACCAACTACACCAATGATGAGAAACTGTTGAAATATACAATGATTTCAATAATTAGACACAATGTGATGATTAAAGTAAGTTTAAAAAAATTAAAGACGGAACTTTATGAGTAAAATTTCAACTTAAGTACAGAATCAGCATCTGGGTATACAAAAAAGAATTAAAAAAATGCTGAATCGGGAATTTGGGGAAATAGGGAGTTACCATAGTGAAGCATTGAAATAGAATAATGGAATTGAAGAAAGTTGCTAACCTAGAAGAATGAAGGGATCGTGTCGTTGGAAGGTGATGAGGTTTGTGGTTTCGCGTATGATTCAAGGAATATTTTAAAGAAGAAAAGGGCCAATGAAATTTTTTTTTTCTTTTCTTTTTCTCTCTCGAAATTTTTGTTGTAACTTATTTGTAAAATGATAAATCATTGGTTTAATTTTTTTTTACTATATTATACGTTTTAATTATTAATTCGAAACTAATGTTTTCAAATAAATTTTTTATATTAAAAAATAAAACTTTGAAAAAAATATATTAAAAATATAAAATAAATTAATATAAATGTTATCTAGTGAAATTTATTTGCTAATGTGATTAATTAAGTTTTTTTTTCCTTCTTACGTTCCTCACAATCATTATAATTACTTGATTACATATTATTACTATTATTTTTTTTAAATAAAAATCTAGGGTGGTGGATAATGTCCGATCAAAGATAGGGTTATATGTTATTTTTTATTTTTTTTATAAATAGTAAGAGGATTTGTCACCCAAAAAAAGAGGGGTTTTTTTTTTGCCACTATCCTGTTTTTGAAAAAAAAAATACATAA
>JBBPBT010000217.1:1038099-1051966 GCA_037974875.1 Cicer bijugum
GTAACTGAAATTTATAAAAATATAATTTTAATTTATTAATTGTAATTGCATAAAATTTATAAAAAAAAATACAAATAATTAAATGATAATTAATTTTGAAAATTGTTACTAAAATAAAATATAAATTAATTTTTTAAATTAAATTTGTATTAATATAACATATTCAATAAATATTTATTTTTGAAATTTCTCGGATACTATATATGTAGAATTTGTACTATTTTTTAGTACGTTATTTGTATTTTATGTGATCATCACAAACTTTGTATGTTCTTTCTATATTAACTTTTTTTATTCTACTATTCTTCTTTTTATTCAAATTCAAAATTGTGTCATGTCTTAATAATATTGTATCCAGTACAATTTTAGACAAATTAAGGGTAATAATAATTTTTGCAAATTATATTTAATTAATAACATGCTTAAAATATAAAATTAAATTTCGTAGTTGCAATTGATATTAACACTGGTGTTGAAAAGGAATACGCAATAATAGGAGTAGGGTACAAGACCTAAGATGAATATTATTGAGATAGATTCGGACAAGCTTCAATTATTTTTTAATATTAAATGTATCTCTTATACATTAATCAATGTTTAGTATTAAATCAATAATATAAAAAACTGTTTAATATTAATCAATGTTTAATATAAAAAAAATGTTATATTGATATTTCACATCAACATTACATTTGTCCAGCGGATCTTCTTAGGAGCGGACAGTTGCAATGGCACCCCTATATTTTTTAATTTCTTATTTATATATATATATATATATATATTATAAATAATAATAGTGATAAATTATTAAAATATCTTTAAACTATATGATTTTGACTAATTTTCGCTTCTCTCTTCTCCATTTATATACCTATTTTTATATGTATTTTCACTCTTTTAGAATTTATACTAATAAAATATAATAAAATTAATATAACAAATATATGTATATACATAAACTATATGATAGAAAAGGATAAATTAATTAATCTCGAATCAATAAACTCTAACACTCTAATTAATGAGTAACTCTAACACTCTAATTAGTAACTCTGACTATTAACTATTAACAAGCTTCTAACACCCTAATTAGCAACTCGACTATTAACTATTAATAAGTTTTTTTATGTTAATCATTGATATATGATATAGTGTGATACTATTTTTTTTTTATAATTGTGAATTGTTTTAATTAATATGTGTATTTTTTTATAAGTGACGCGATTTTTAAGCATAAAAAAATTGATGCATTTTTTAAAAAAGAATTTTTTTGACAAAGATGAAAATTATAAAATAAATATATTTTATTTGATTGAATTGTGTGAATCGTGTGATTTGTCAAAATTGTGACATGTGAAAATTGAAATTCTAATTTTTTTTCATCTTGTCTATTATGTATGAATTGTGTGATACTCTAAACAAACTATATGACTTTTAAAAATTTTAATTATAATATTTCAGTTAATACTTGTCGCTCTCCGGCTCCCCCAAATAGTTCATGCAAGATCCGCTACTGCATTTGTCGCACTATTTTAAAGAAAAGAGATGATGTTGATGTACTCATTTAATACATAAAATCCGTTGTATATATTACTCAATACAATTTTTTTCCTCATAGACAATTTGTATATTATTTTTGACACAATTGATAAATTAACAATCTCTATACTATTTTTATATTTTTTGTTGTGATAGATCTTTAATAATAATTATAAAAGTAAATTTTATCTCTACATTCATTTCTAAATTAAAGTAACTTTAAATCTCGCAAATATAATTATTTATAGAAACATAACAGTAAAAAGATGTTATAAAACAATTAAATATAATGATTCATTTTAATTGCATTAGTTTTAAATAATTAGTAAAAAGATGTTAGGAAACAATTAAATATATTGATTCGTTTTAATTGCATTAGTTTTAAATAATGAGTTCGATGAAATAAAATTGATATCAACTTCATTTACTCATTTCTTCTCTTTGATAGTCTTAATACTATTTTAAAATTCACGTTTTTTGGATGAGGTAAAGCATATCTCCAACATTATACTTTGCAACACTCTGGCTATCGAGCCTTCAAATTAGTATGTTGTTTTGAATTTCTTACTAAATCATGTGATTTCAAAGACAATATGTTTTAACTTATCACTTTCAATCCCCACTGAAACTCTCTATAGAGATATTATATTATATTAATTGAATACTATTTTTTTCTTTCATATTTCATCCTAGCGATGATGTACACATATGTGATTTGAATGTGTTATTTATTTTATATTCTCTTTTTTCTCTCTTTGGCAAAATATCTTGCAATATTGTAATATATAATTTACATTCAAATATTGTGTTGATGTCTGTGATATTTCATGGCTGTTTTTTCAAATTTTTCAAAGAAATGTATTCTTACAATATTTGCACCCTCATTTTTCAAATAAATATATTCTTACAACATCCCTATCAGTACTACCTATGTTTTTGTTTAAATAATAGTTAGAGAGAAAATGCATCAGATGGTAGATATTATATATTAACTATATTGGCACCTAAAACAACAATATATCTGGAGCACTATGATAATATTAGAAAATTCGACTTTATTGATTGATTAATTAGTCGTTGATGTTTTAAAATCGATCGTTGTGGCTTGTAGTGACCTTTTAAATTTTGTTGATAAACTATTAGTAGTTAGTTGTTGACCAAATCATCGATCGAAATTTAGTGACCGAATTAATGACTAGAGTTTGAGACTTACTTAGTGATTTAGAGATGAAATTTATGACTTAAATTGTTATTTTTATTAAATATTTGTTCACTAATTTCATCCCTAAACATTATAGTTTTTTAAAATTCATTATTTTAATGTCTAAAAAAACAATAAAAATATTTTTTTTATAATTTGATATCAATATCTAAAAAATTCATACACTAAAATCATTTAAATACATTAAATATATCAATGTACATAACTAAAGAACATAATATATTTAAGTAATATTTTTAAGTACTCAAAGAAATACAGATAAAAGTTTAGTTTAAACATAATATTTTTGTTTGTTTTTGGTTTTATAAACATAATATATTTTAGTCATAACAAATTAGAACATATTTGCTATTCAAATTAACTTATCATTATCCATCTAACTCTTCGTCATCATGATCAAGAGCATCATTATCATTAATCTCATCTTCAGAAACTTGGTCTCTAGTATATGACATGAATTGAAAGTTCAAACTATTCATCAATAGTTTTATCAAGTGATTGTTACGCTTAACTGCTCATTTGTATTTAGCCAATTCTTCTCGAAGTTGATCTCTTTTATTTTTCATTTCTTTAAATTCATGTCTTTGTATTCACTCTATTGATAAAGAACATGACTATTTCAACCCAAAAACTAAACGTCATGACTGACACACAAGCTATACTTCTAGCCTTACAAGCCTATCAACTAATCTAACAATTACGCAAATAAATAGTTTTAAATGACCATTTCAAAAAATATATAATTTTTCTTGAAATTTCAACCGAGTATACTTCAACGTTTCCAAATTTATAATATCCATGTTTACATTTTTAACTCGGTCATATCTCAAAGAGGATACAAAAGATTGTGAAAATACAAAATACACGAATAATTGTTTTAAAATCTTGTGGGAATTATGTTAAATACTTTATAAATAAATCAAATTACTAACATATTATATAACAAAGACCATGAAAATAAATAAAGGATGAAATCGTCAAAAAAATCCAAAGCTCGTGTTCTCCAATTTTTTTTAAAATAAATACTTTAACATAAAAACGAGTAAAATAATAATTATATCATAATAAAAATATGATAATGATCATCGTCTACTCACAATTACGAAAAATCAACTAACTTTGTTCTCTAACAACTCTCAAAATAGCAGACAAGACCTCACCTAAAACATCTGATTATAAAAAATATTCTCAAGATTTTAGAAAAATTATTCTAAAGTTTAACTAATTCTAGAAAATCATAAAATCATTTAAATCTACTTTAAACACAAAAAATAAGATATTTAAATAAACTACATTTTTTCTAGAGCACAAATCCTAATCTAAAAGCTCTATCCAATAACTTGTGAAAATATGAAGAGCTTATTTTGGGAATGTATAATCTTCTTATGGGTTTATGGTTTAGGAAGGCTAGTTTGTGACTAAGTGAAAAGAAGAAGAGGAAAAGAAAAGAAAGAAAAAAAAGAAAATGAAAATGGAGGTGGGTTAATTATTAATTTATTAATTAATAAACAAAACAGTGATTCATAAAATAATTATTAATTTATTGGTTTTACATGATAAATATATACCAAAACCTTTTACAATACAAACATGATTAGAATAAAATTTTTTTCTAATTAAAATGTGACAAATAATTTTTGAAATGCAAGCTTCACCAAAAGTAAATGAACTGAAAGAGAAAATAAAGTGGTCTTGCTAAGTGTTAACCGTAAAACCCTTTTGTTGTTTTCAGCACTACCATTTTGTTGTTATTACTGACTTGATAATGATGATGATGATAGTGTAACATTCATGGACACCATAGTTTGTTATGTAATGAACAGGTTTTCGAAGAAAAATTTCTGAGCCAATGTAAAGTTTCAATCTTTTGGGTCCCTAAAATCCCCCAACTTTGAAGTTTAGAATACTCTATAATGGTGACTTGTGTGTCAACAAATTTTGCGCATTCTAATGCTTTAGGGGTGTTGAATGTTGTTAGAGGAAGAACATTGATTGAGAGTTTCCCTAAGAGAGTTAATCTCATGAAAAAGTTTGACACTAATAATGGATTTCTAGGTGGTGTAAGAAATTTAGGGTTAGTTCAATTTAAGTGTTCAGTTAGTTCCAACAATGTTAGTTCATATCATAGTCAAGACTCTTTTTTAAATCTACATCCAGAGGTTTCAATGCTTAGAGGTGAATCAAGCGGAATAGTGAACATTCCAAGAAATGATAGTTTAGGTGAGGATTTATCAGAGAGCTTAGGAGTTACATCTAGTGAAAGTAGTTATAATCAGGCAAAGATCAAAGTTATTGGTGTTGGAGGTGGTGGATCGAACGCGGTGAATCGGATGATAGAGAGTTCAATGAATGGAGTAGAGTTTTGGATTGTTAATACTGATGTACAAGCGATGAGAATATCGCCTGTTTTTCCTGAGAATCGTCTCCAAATTGGTTTGGAGCTTACACGAGGTCTTGGTGCCGGTGGTAACCCTAAGACCGGAATGAATGCTGCCAAAGAAAGCAGAGAATCGATCGAAGAGGCGGTTTATGGAGCTGATATGGTCTTTGTTACAGTATGTTCAACTATTTTTGTTCAATTGTTATAGTTTCTGTTAATTGAATTACAGTTTTGCATTATGAATTTTCATAGTTTTGGTCTAAAATGTTGCACAGTTATTTAGCTCATGTTTGCAGTTATTTTACATTGTTTTTTATTGGTTCATTGTTCTAAACTTGAAAATTAAAATTAACTTTTGCAGGTGGGAATGGGCGGTGGAACTGGAACAGGTGGTGCTCCGATTATTGCTGGTGTTGCAAAGTCGATGGGTATACTGACTGTTGGGATTGTCACAACACCTTTTTCATTTGAAGGAAGAAAGAGAGCCATTCAAGCACAAGAAGGAATTACAGCTCTAAGAGATAATGTAGATACTCTAATTGTTATTCCGAATGACAAACTGTTAACTGCGGTTTCTCAATCAACGCCTGTAACCGAAGCATTCAATCTTGCTGATGATATTCTTCGACAGGGCGTTCGTGGCATATCTGATATTGTTACAGTACGATATATTATTGAGTTATTTATATCAGAAAGTTGATGGTATGTTTCTGTAAAAGTAAAATCATATAACGCTTATTGATTTTACTAATTGATTGCAGATACCAGGGTTGGTAAATGTAGATTTTGCCGATGTTCGAGCTATAATGGCCAATGCCGGTTCTTCACTGATGGGGATAGGAACTGCAACTGGTATGTTTGGAAACTGATAATGTAGCCCCCGAGTTGGGATCCTCTATTTTGACTCACATAATTATGCAATGTTTGGAATTAGAAAGAGCTTTTAATTGTTGGTTTTGCTTACTATAATTTGTATATGATATAACAAATATGTTCCTAAAATATTGTTAATATATATTCTAAGGTAAGCTAGGAGTGTGATTTAATGCTGTTTATATTTCAACTTTTACCAATTCTACACCACCTTTTGTTTTCCATTTTTTTAATAATGAAGTGTACTTTTTTAGCGCGTTTTAAATTTTAAACTTCATATATTAATCAAATTTATCTTATGGCATTATTTTTTGTGTTCAAGGGAAAACAAGAGCAAGAGATGCTGCATTAAATGCTATTCAATCTCCTTTACTAGATATTGGTATAGAGAGAGCTACTGGAATTGTATGGAACATAACTGGTGGGAGTGATCTAACCTTGTTTGAGGTGGTTATCTATCGTTGTGACTCCTATGCTTTAATCTTTCCTATGTATATGTTTAAGTTCTATGAAGCACCGTTAAAGTCAAAGACATCAGACACAAACATATAGACACCAATAATAATTTAAGAAAATAAAAGTGACCAAATGTAACTACATGTGTTGTGTTATGATATCGAACACTAGATATGCCTTTAATATGAAGTGTCCGTGCAACATAGTTTCAATTGTGCCCGTGATGTTCTTTTTCCCTGCTATCTTTGTTGTTGTTTTTTTTTTGCTTCCTTTTCCCCTCTCCTCCTTTGAAATTTGAATCATCTAGGTGCTATGGGAAGTTGCTAAGGCTTTGGAGGGAGGGGAAGAGAGACAAATATAGAGAAACCTTCCACCTTATTTGAGATAGTAATTTTGTAGAGAATGTGTATGATGAATTTATTTTTAATTTTTAGAGTATTATAATTACATGGGAAAGAGTTGAAGATATCTAAATCCTCCAATACATATTTTTAGTTCCCCCAAAATAGGGGGATTTTGTATAATGAAGAAAAATTGACCCCAAAGCCCTCCCCTCCCAAAGTCATCCTCTTACTTCCACTTCCTCCTTCCTTTTTCTTAAAGTCCTCCCTTTCCATCCCCTCCTAAACTCCCAAACAAAGCCTAAGCATTTCACAATCTTTGATTTTTAATGGAGCTAATACCTGTTTGAGGAGTTGGATTTGGTCTATTGAATTTTTCATTATCTTGCAGGCTTTCTATGAATGATAACCTTTTTGTATGCTATGGCTTTTAATAACATAATCATTAACAGGTAAATGCTGCTGCAGAGGTTATATACGGCCTTGTCGACCCTAGTGCTAATTTAATTTTCGGAGCAGTAATAGATCCATCACTCACCGATCAAGTAAGTTAAACTTTGTAATCTTTTAACATTTTTTTTTACTGAATGTTATCTTCAATATTAATCATAAGCATTCATGCATGATATGTCACTAATTAGATCACGGGGAATTTAAATAATAAATATATAATATGATCAGCTTGGTGAGCCGTGTCATTTGGTTTCATATAGGTAAGCATAACGTTAATTGCAACTGGATTCAAGCATCAAGAGGAAGATGAAGAAAGGCCACCCTTACAGGTATAATTAAAATCTCTCTCCCGCTATCCCTCTCCATGTCGTGCATATGCATAATTCTGGTTTGTGTTCTAAACACAGGCTAATCAGCTCACTCAGGGTGATACAGCCGTCGGTTTCAATCGGGGACCCTCCTCTTTTTTAGATGATGCTAGTTTGTTTGAGATCCCTGAATTCTTAAAGAAGAAAGGACGCTCACGCTATCCAAGAGTTTAAATACTCTTCTTCATTTCTTCACGATTCATCAATTTTTACTCAAGCGTTGTTCATTCTGTTTCGGTTTGTTCATGTAGACTTCTGCAAATTACTTGAGGAATTGAAGCTTTTATGTTTTCCTTGTTTGCATATTTGAATAAGTTAATTTAGCTTGTATTCTCGTACAGGAATATTTCTTAATGCTCAGAGCTTGTTATAATTCTTTGGCCTGTTTCATTAATATTTTGTTTGTTATTAAAAAAACTATTATAATCTGTTATTAACATATATAAGTATTTTTTGTGTGCATAATAATAGAGAAGTGTCCAAGAGCCATTGCTCAAATGGCACTCCTCCTCAAAGTACCTTTTGGGGATGAGGACAAAATTCACACTCGGAGTGTTAAAGTTGTTTATCCTAACATAAGTTTTATCTTCAAAGAAGTAGCTAAATGGTTTGAGTTGAGACATGAATTATATTGAAAGTTCAACATTCAATCCCTGCTTCTCACATTTCTCTTTCCCTTTATATATACTACTATAAAAAACATTGCACAAGCTCTTATGGCCTCCTTTTTATTTCCAGGATACCATTTTACCATATCCTTTCTTATCCTTATCCTCGATATTTTAGATGGGAAATATATCAGGGTCAATATTAAATAATGAATTTTTGGTTAAAAATATATATTAAAGAAAACCAATCAATTTTTTAAAATTTTAAAGGCAATTAAACATATTTTGTTTTAATAGGAACTAAAATTGTTTGCTAAATAATTTTGTAGAGACTAAAAGTTATATTTTTATTTTACATGAACTAAAATCGAAAAGTTGAAATTTTATAGGAACTAAAAATTTATTTAACTCTTAAAAAAACGGTATTTATTAATTCAAATTTTAAAAATTATAAAGTGAGGGACAATGATTCGCCTCCAATTCATAGAATAAGTAAACACTATCTGGAAGGTCAAACTTAACTAGTAAATGATGATGTTGTTAAGATTGATACTATATCCCAAGTTTGAACCTAGAACCCCACAGGTGTGTACTAGTTATTTTTACCTTTTCATCTATAGACAAAAATTGTTAAAATCTACTTCGGTCGAGAACAATACAATTCAAAATAGCTAAAATCGAAAAAAATGAATATGAGAACAAACTCACAACACACGTGTTAATAGTGTAAAATGACAAAATGCTTAGAAATGCAACAAAATTGAAACGTCTATAATATCTATGTCTCTAGAGTTATAACGTTGTTGACATTAAAGTCATTGATTGAAATTGGATTGGATCGAAACTGATTTGTCCATTTGAACCAAGCAAACACCACAAAAGATGGAAAACCAAATCACCGCACCAAGACGAAAAACAAAACAATGCTCCACTAAGACGACAAAATCACAACAAAACAATGCACACGAAAATCTAAAATGTGTGAAAATTATTTTAGAGAGTCAATTCATATCATACATTGACCCTAAACTACCATTTTTGAGGGATGAAAAGAAAAATGACACGAGAGGCAATTAGATTATTGTACGAGGGAAGCGGAGAAAGACCAACCACCCTATTTATTTTTCAATATTAATTATATATATATATATATATATATATTTCAATTGTTGGATTCAAATATAAATAAATATCAACTAATTTGTCATATTTAATATTATTATTCTAAAAGTATCTTTGCATTAACTTTTTTAATAATACTGCGAAGAGATGACTATTATGTGAATGCAAGTTTTGTTAGGATAAATTTAATATATTTTTTTTGACTAAATGGTAAATTTAAAATTATGATTTATGACAAAACTAAGTTTTAATTAGATTGTTTTGTGTGTTTTTGTTAATTTTTCAATTTTCAATATCAACTAAAGTTATTGAATCAGAAAAACCATTTTAAAACTTCATTTTGTCATGCATAATATTATGTGTTGGTATATTATTTTATAGAGGTTTTGAAATCATTTTAGAGTGTTTGAAATATGTGGATCAATTCACCCAAGGTGTGAATCGACTTACCAAACTTTCTAGAAGTTGAAAAGTTTACTTACATTTCATAAATCGATTACTAATGAATGGATTCATACATCTGCAAATGATTCAATGACTTGCAGAATTTAGTTTTAGCAATTATACGTAAGTTATTTATGATATGTTGCATTACCCTTTCATAATTGAACCATATTTATTTAAATACTAACTTTTTTTCTTCATTCTAAGTTTAACACTTTCATTTATTCTTCATCATTCATTCATTGAATAAATTAATCAAGATTAAACACTTTTTTGATTCAATTCTCGCATGATTGAGTTCTTGAGAAAAAAAAAATCAAATGTAGAGTTTTCTTTATATGGAATGAGAGTTCCATCGATGAGTGATTGTGGTTCAACTGACTACATCATTAAAAGCTGGAAAAAAATTATTTTTAGTACTAGAGTTAGTGATTATTCTAGGGATATTTTGTCTAACAAGTTCAAAAGGGTGTTTTCATCTTGGAAATAGGGGTTCCAATTGTTCTTGAAGTTTTTTTTTTTTTTTTTTTTTTTTTTTTTTTTTTAAATATAGAGATTTGGTTCGTTAGCATTTAGGAAATAAGATATTTCTAAATACACATTTGTAATCAACTGCCGACGAAACTTGTAAATGTTCATGTCATAATAAAATAATAAACTCTCATTCATAGTGAAAACGACTATATGTACTCTAAATAGCAAAGACAAATAGAAGAACCAGTATAAATACTAATGTGATATTTCATTTTATTTACCATTATACTTTATGTATGTTTTCTTCATATTTATTTTATTCTTGGTGTTTGAAGGAGATTAAAACTATTTTCTCTTTTTGATATCAAACTTACACTAAGAAAAATTATGTTTTGAATTTATTCATAATTTTTAATGTTATTGTTAAAATATGTTTTTAATAGGACAATCCTATTAGTTTATATGAATTTAGGACGATTTCTTTGGTGGAGTGTGGATAAGGTGTTGGCTAAAGTTCTTGCAAATCGGTTTAAATTGGTCTTGATAAGGTTATAGCAGAAACACAATTGACTTTTGTGGAAAAACGTGAGATTTTAGATAGGATCCTGATTGCGAATAAAGTCGTTGATGAAGCAAAACAAAAATAGAAAGAGACCATTTTGTTTAAAGTTGATTTTGAAAAGGCTTATGACTTAGTGGAATGGAGTTATCTGGACACAATGATAGATAAAATGAACTTTCCAACGCGGTGTAATAGGTGGATTACAAAGTGTTTATCTTCATCAATTGCTTATGTTCTAGTGAACGGTAGTCCGATAGAGGAATTTGTATTGAGTTGTTGGTTAAGGCAGGGAAAACGTTTATCTCTATTTTTGTTCTTAATAGCTAATGAAGAATTGAATATGCATTAATGAGTTCCTCAGTTAATGTGGGTCTCTTCAAAGGTGTGTGTGTTGGTGAGGACGATGACCTACATGTGTCTCACTTGTAGTTTGCAGATGATACCTTAATTATGGAAGAGAGGAGTTGGACGAATATTCGAGCTATCAAAACCAACATGTTATTATTTGGTGGGAGTCAAATGGAATGAATCTTGGATGGAAAAAGAAGTTGTGGCACTTAATAGCAAATGAGGTAGATTGCCATTCTTGTATCTAGGTTGGCCTATTGAAGATAATCCAAGTAGATTATCTTGTTGGCATCTAGTGATTGAGTGCATTCAGAGTAGACTTAATAGCAAGAAGAGTCACAATCTATATATAGGGGTCCCTTGGTTCTTCTTAAAACCGTTTTGTTTGCCTTATCAATTTACTTTATTTCTTTCTTTAAAGGTATGACATGTATCATTTCTTACATTAAATCTCTTTTTAAATTATTCTTATGGAGAGATCGCGAAGAGGTGCGAAAAAGTACATTTGGTTAAATTCGAGAAAATATGTTTATCTTGTGAGAAGGGTGGCTTGGTGGTTAGGAAATTATGGGAGTTTAATAGTGCCTTATTTGGGCATGGAGGATGAGGGTTGAACCACATGGTTTATGGTTTAAAGTTTTGGACCAAAAATATGATTCAGATTATGGGTTAGTTTGGAGTACAAATAGGTTTTCTTACTAGTGAAAGAATCTCATTTTTGTTTGTGAAATTGAGGTGGTTGACATGATAATTGGTTTTTGCATAACTTGTGATGAGATGTGGATTATAGTAAAGACACTTCACTTTGGTGTGACTCGTGGTTGGAAAGGGGCGTTTGTGTGATAGGTTTCATATGTTGCATGGCTTGATGTAGATAAAAATAATTCAATGACAAAGATGTGCAGAACAGGTGGGGGATCGGGTAAGGGTTTGGAGGTGGAGGCAAACCTTATTTGTGTTGGAGGAGAATCTAGTAGTTGAATATGTTTTATTGTTGGAAACATTTGTTGTGTATAGGGATGGGAATAGGCTAGGCCGTCCGTAGGGGCCTATGGCCTTGGCCTACTTATGGCCTGGCCTGGCCTGATCTATTTAATAAAAAGGCTAGGCTCAGGCTGTTTTTAAAGCCTATTTATTTAAATAGGTTAGGCTCAGACTTATAAAAAAGCCTGTTAGGCCTAACAGGCCGGCCTATATATATTTATTATTTATTAATATTATTTTTTATTATTATATTAATAATATTATTTTCTATTTTAAATTCTATCAATTAGGCAATCACTTACTAATCATTCCATATTCAGTAGTCGTTCCATATTCGGTAGCAGTTCTATATTTGGTAGTCATTTTATATTCGGTAACCGTTCAATTAGTCAATCACTTAGTAGTTGTTCTTTATTTGTTTAAGAAGTAATAATGGATCCGTTTAAAAAGGCTTCCAGGCCAGGCCAAACTATTAAAAAGGCCAGGCTTAGGCCGAAAAAAAAGTCTATGATAGGCCGTAGGTCAGGCTTAGGCCGAAAAAATAAATCGTAGATCAGGCTTAGACCTTTCAAAGCCTGGTTTGGCCTGACCTATTCCCACCCCTAGTTAGGTAGGAAAACATGGTGGACAAGTGGCTTTGACGTCACACTTATGGAGATCAATATTCAATCAAACATGCATATCATCATTTGGTTACAAATGAAAGCGATCCTGATGTCCCATCATGCGAGCTCTCTTGGAACAAATTGGTTTATCTCAAAGTGGCTTTATTTTCATGGCATCTCATGGCTAATCGTAATTCTACGAAGGATAGTCTAGTAAGGCAATGTGTCTTAAATAACACTCAAATGCTACGTACAAGAGGTTGCGAGAAGGAGGAAATTGTGCATCAATTATTTTTCCAGTTTCATTTTTTTTGCAAAGCTGTGGTGTTTTTTCTTGAGTTAGTTAAGGGTCTAAGGTGCTATGCAAAACTGCACTACCCCTCATGCACAACAATTACAAGGTCTATTTATTTCTAACAAGAAATCAAGGAAACAAGTGCAAGTTATTAAGTTGGCGTGTGGGTGGACTATTTGGAAAGAACAAAACTAGTGGATTTTTAAACAGAAGGAATGCAATGTGGCCCAATTGGTAGATCACACTAAGGTACTATCTTTGTTGTGGTTAAAGTTAAGTCTTCGGGTTTTTCTTTTGATTTTAGTCATGGTGGAACAACTTAATTGTATCCTTAAATTTGATAGATCCTAATTGTAAGGAGAGTTGTCAAATTGACCAGTCTATTAAACGAGGGACCTAAAAATTTTATAATTAAAAATGCTCTCAACATTAAAAATCTTTAAAATTTTATGAGCTTGGGAGTCTATAGACCCACTTTTCTTAAAAAAAACTCGATTTTTTTAAGAAACAATTTTTTTCTTAAAATTCACTGATAAAAAATCAATTTATTTCGAGATTTTTTATTTATTTTTCTCACAATTTTTTTTTGAGAAAAAAATAATTTAAATTTTTTTGAAATAAATGTATTTTTTAATTTTTTTCAATATCTTTTTGAAAAAAATAAATTTTGAAATTTAAAAAAAAAAACTCAAAATTAACAACATATTAGAAATCTATAAACTTCATGAACCTCTCTTTAAGTCCGGTGAAATAATGAGTCAAAACTTTAAAAAAAGTATTTTAATAGGGGGTT
>JBBPBT010000217.1:1055307-1077084 GCA_037974875.1 Cicer bijugum
AAAAGGTAAGATAGATTTTAATATAAGAAGATGAAAAAAAATAAATTTTATTATACAATCGTACACAGATGATGATCGAAAATATCATATAATTACTTAAAAAATTACATGATTTTTTTATTTTAATCTTAATCATTTATAATTTAATAATGAATAATATTCACTCCTCTCACACTTTTATTAGAAAAAGTTGTACAAGGAAGACCGTGATAGTGAGACAAAATTTGATATTGGTAAGAAATTTAAGAGAATAAAAAAGATCGATAAAGATTAAAGAAAGTTTAGATTGATCGATGATCTAAATCCATTATAATAGTGCCAAGATGAAAGACTTGATTAGTTTGAAAGCAGTTGCTTGTGTTAAAAATCATGTGAAGAGTTGATAAATATTTAATACAATGAATATAATAATTCTATTTATAAAACACAATTCAGACTTAATCAAATATCTATCTAAATTTAACTATTTAACCAATCAAATTTAACCAACTAATTAATCTTCTAAACTAGCAACTAAAATATCTAATATTAATATTCCCCTTCGGACTCAAGGTAAGAGAATGAGTTTGAAATACATTTAAAAAAAAAAAGAAAGAAACACATCAAAGAAGATTTACAAACTATTCCTATTTTCCTATTCAAATTCTAGCTAGATCTATTTTAGAGTAGATTTATTTATTCCTTTGGATCTATATTCAATTCAATGGTGTTGTTCTTTTGTATCTTGGTGTTTTTTATTCCTTATCGCACTGATTCTACTTTGATCCTCTTCCTTGTTACACAATAGAAACCATGATCATAATCAAAATACTCTAGTGGCGGAGAGCTACATCTCCAAGGAATCCATGGAAAGCCAAATGCTGATCTACATGTCGACTCTATTGTGAAAGTAAAATAATAAATCGACATCCTCATACACCATATTTGAGTATGGTAGAAATGTAGTATGTATAAGATTGTTACGTTCAACCAACGTCTTCGATGTTGATACGGTAATTGTTGAAATCAATTTATCGAGTTCAAAACATGGAAGTTGATTTAGATCCAATACCAAGAAAACAAAATTAATAGAGCTATTTCTTGCAAGACGAGCATTAATTAGTATTCAATATAGACGTTGTTTGGTACATGGAGCCAAGAGGACACTCAAGTCTACAACATTTTCTGCAGCAACACTCTTCAAGTTATCCAAAAGCCATTTTTTCTTATCTTCAATAAAAAAACTCATTAGTCAAATTATCATTAAATCCATGATTTCAAACCTCTGACGAAAGACGACAATCACACAAAATATGAAGGATTAACCCTAGAATTGCCACAAACCCGACAACGGTCTGTTGGAAAAAATACCATAAGTTCAAAAGAATTAAGACACAATCACAACACAAGAATATAACGTGGAAACTCCAAAACCGGAGGAAAAACCACGGCTGCTGCCTAAACCGGCAACCAGAGAATTAACACTATGTGAAAATTGTTACAACACATAGACTTCTCTCAGAGAATTAATACTATGTGAAAATTGTTACAACACATAAACTTCTCTCACCCACACCCAACACCCCAGTACAACCACACTCTTACAAAGCAAATATTTAAACTAAGTCAGATACAAGCTTAAAGTGTTATTGCTGACTGGTGCTGGTGCATTTGAAAACAAAGGACCAAAACCCAATATATAGCTTTGGCCTTCTCCTTATTCTCCCACACTAAAGGATGTGGGACTTGCAATCAACCCCAACAATCTCCACCTTGATTGTAAGAGTTACAGCTTCCGCTTCCATTGTCTTACCGACAATCATACTCCACCATAAAAAGTACACTTCACTTGGAACTAAACCATCCCAAGAATTTTCTCCACTTGGAACTAAACCATTCCAAGAATTTTCTCATGTCGAAACCTCGCTGAAATTTATGGTGCAACTCCCATGTTGGCTTCCAGGAAGTTCTTCAGTCATCGACACATCACCACACACCTTGCATCAATGCCAACCAATGCTCGTGTGCTGTTTTGAATCCGCTAGCAATAACTTGTCCTTTTTCATGGTATAGCGGAAATACCATAAGGACACCATCATCTCCCAAAACAAGGGAGACCTTGTCAGCACTTGTCTCAGAGTCTTTTTCCAGATACTACTCCACCTGGACAATATGCCTTGTGTAATCCTGATTGTATAAGCACATCCTTGGCTTGTACTTTCCACAAGCAAAAGTTGATTCTTCCATCAAACTTCTCCATGTCAAACTTCATAACGCTAGAATAAGACATAGCAGTTGCACGCAGACTGTAAACTGTGCACCAGGTAAGTTCCTAGGAAAGAGAGGTGGGTCACAATAGACACACTTAAATACCAAGTCTTTCCTTAGCCAGAACCTCCCTAAACAACACTTTCACAGTATCACCTTTCCCCTAACAATACCAAGGATAATTCTTTTCTGATGTGGAAGATCAGACAAAGCTGCAACCACAGAGCATACTAAGAAAAATTATCCCACCGAACCTTCGAACCTGGCTCTGATACCAGTTGTTGGAAAAAATAACATAAGTTCAAAAGAATTAAGACACAATCTCAACACAAGAATATAACGTGAAAACTCCAAAACCGGAGAAAAAACCACGGCTGCTGCCTAAACCGTCAACCAGAGAATTTACATTATGTGAAAATTGTTACAACACATAGACTTCTCTCAGAGAATTAACACTATGTGAAAATTGTTACAACACATAGACTTCTCTCACCCACACCCAACACCCCAGTACAACCACACTCTTACAAAACAAATATTTAAACTAAGTCAGATACAAGCTTAAAGTGCTATTGCTGACTGGTGCTGGTGCATTTCAAAACAAATGACCAAAACCCAATATATAGCTTTGGCCTTCTCCTTATTCTCCCACACTAAAGGATGTGGGACTTGCAATCAACCCCAACACGGTCACTATTGGTCATGTGACAGCAAACACGTTGAGTGTTTGTAAGCAAACAACCACAAGCAAATTTCTACAAGAAACACCTCAAATGTTCGTGACCAAGCCACTTCCAAACCTATAGTAATTTATCTTCCACCACTCTATAATTTAAATCTTTTATCACATTATAGGCTTCTATAGAAGAAAGAGGTCCCATTGAGATCCCTAATCAAAATAATCAAATCCTCACCCGTGAAGAATGAGGTATACGTTTAGGATGAATACGATCAAACGGATTCGATCAAAATAAAGGATGTGATAGACTTTAAGTTCCACATATATCCATAATGCGATCCAATAAAGGGACCCGAGCATCTATTCAAAAGTTAATATCAAATTTGTTACCAATCCTCCAACCAAAGTTATCTTTTAGAACTTCCGAGTTAGCACATAACCCTCTCCTGAAATTTGATCCCGACTTAATCACATAAATTTTGGGTATATTAGTCGAACCACACTCAAGTCTTAGCCTTGTTTGTTTGTTCTTCCCACCATTTTTATTTAGAACTCTAGCTAAAGTGGGCTTAATTTTCTTATTTGTTGGCCTAACACATGATTCGTTTGATTGGTCTTGTAGGGGCTTATCATTGCTGCCCCTTGCTCATATTCTTTTCACCACTTGCTGGAATAGAAATTGGTTCAACACAAGGACCCTGTTGCCCAAAACCTTATTTTTGCTCATTATTGTTCACCTATGTGACATATTAATTGTCATAACATTGACCTGATTTTGGTTTCTAATACTACCCTTATCCTTATTTTTCACCAACATCCAAGGACCAAAGGTTGATGACTCATCACCATTAGGAGCAAAACCTCCCCTTTTAATGCCAACGTTCTCCCCCACACAATGGTCTTTTGAGTTTCCTCCAGTGTCAAAGTTTTCATTTTTGGACCAAAATGCAATCCACAAACTTCATTACCACGTTCTTCTAATCACAAGACTTTGGTTGAATCGTAGTTTCAAAGTTTGAAGGAGCACTCAGACTATTGAAACAATTGCTAACCTTGTGTGCATATTTCCCACATCCAAATCACACATCATGCAATCCCTCGTACTCCATATTTAACACCAAGCCAATGATTTTCATAATGACTTTTGGGACAAGCTTTTTCTCCAAACCAATTTCAATGCAAATGCGAGCAAAAAGATCTTGTGAATGAACATATGTAAAATGATCAACCTTGATCATATTGTTGGAACCAGGTTGGATTTCCACTAATAGTTTTGATGTTAACAAAACTATTTTTGAGAACAATAAATTTGGATTTATGGTTTCATTTAGTATACAAAACTTGGAAAAAGAAAATCAAAGGAAGGTACTAAAGGAAACGATCAAAGGAAAATCACTAGAGAAAGACATCATAGGAAGTGACCAAAGGAACACAAAGTATATGTGTCTATCCTATGAAAACATGCATTTGAAAGTAATGTGCATTTGAAGGTTACAACGATTGCCTCTGATGTTTGGGTCTAAAGACTACCTTTGAAGAATGGCTATAAAACTGAGTCCGAAGATTGCCTCTAAAGACTGGATTTAAAGCATGACTCTAAAGCTCGTGCATATCTTTGATGTGCACAAACTCAACATGCATATAAAAAGTTCATATCAAGGTATAATTAACTATAAAGAGATTATTCAAATCATAAATCCAATGCTCACAATCCACTAATTAAAATAGTGCAACACACTCCAAATGTTGTCTCTGATATGCAGCCTCTAATGTTGCACATACTTTGAAGTTTCAACAAGATGATCTTCCCAATGCCATTAATTTTAAGTCATGCAACTCTACCTTTGACTATCATTATTCAAGAAACACAACCTCTCACTACAACAAGAAAGTCAACGCCTCTGATGGAAAGTCAACAACTAAAATGGAAAGAATTTAGTATGAAAGGAAGACTTAGCCAAATCAAAAACTTGTGAAGATACAAGAATAATCTAAATCTACTCCTACTCAAATCAAGCAAGAGTGTGAAAGAAGATTCGTGTTTATGAAGACAATCAAAAATAAAGTTTTATTTAGATTTATAAATTCAATCATAAATTCAAAGCTCACAATCCACTAATCAAAATAGTGGAACATACCCCTAATGTTGCCTCTGATATGCAGCCTCTAAAGTTACACATACTTTGAAGTTTCAACAAGATAATTTTCCCAATGCCATTAATTCTAAGTCATGCAACTCTGCCTCTGACTATTATTATTCAAGAAACACAACCTCTCACCACAATAACAAAATCAATGACTCTGATAGAAAGTCAACGAATGGAATTGAAAGAATTTAATATGAAAAAAAGACTTAACCAAATCAAAAACTTGTGAAGATACAAGAATAATCTGAATCAACTCCTACTCAAATAAAGCAAAAGTGTGAAAGAAGATTTGTGTTTATGAAGACAATCAAAAATGAAATTTTATTCAGATTTATAATTGAAGAAAATCTTTGATCACATTGAAAAGAAGATATGGTCAAAATTTGAAGAAGATATGATTAGGATCTTATAAAAAAAAAAGATTTGAATTATTTACAAGAATATTTAATCAAGATTTAACACAAGAAAATATGAATAACTTGAAAGAAGATTTGATCAAGATTTATCACCAGAAGACATGAATTATTTATAAAAAGATTTTATCAAGATTTATCACAAGAATATATGAATTATTTACAAGAAGATATGAATTATTTACAAGAAGAGTTTATCAGAATCTACAAGAAAATATGATCAAGAATTGTTTATTAGAAGAAATACTCGCAAGAAGATACATTTATAAATAGATACTCAAGGCTGAAGTAGAAAATAAGAGAAGTCACAAGCACAAAATTTCCTAAGTCATTAGTCTTCATAAGATTAAGGTTTAGAAAAACACTTGCTCAAGAAAAATATTTTCTAAAGTGTGAGAATTTTTGTTATAACTAGTTTGTTAGAAGCAAACCAATTTGTTCAAAACTCTTATAAGCCAATATGTTATTGGCTTTCGTGTTCCTTAAGCAATATGTAGATATTCATGTGATGTTGAGAAGACTTGACTTGTAGAGTCAATGTGTTTGTGTTCTTAAAAAAGTCTGTAGGTGTTACATTGTTTTGAGAAGATTAACTTACTGTGTCTGCTGTTGTGTAATTCAAGTTTTGAATTAGTGGATTAATTCATTCCGAGTGAAGGGATTAGACGTAGCTACCAAATTGATGATGAACCAAAATAAATTCTTGTTCCACTTTAATTTTGCAATTCTTGTTCTACTTCTGTCTCTGATCATTTAACCTGATTGCTACTACTTTTATTCTAAGTAAATTGCCAAACCCAAACTAGTTTGAAATAAATTAGCAAAAAATATCGAATTTAGGCAAACACACTTCAACCCCCTTTTCTCGTGTTTGCACATTCACATAGATTCCACCGCATTACCTATCATTCGTAAGAAGCTTCTATTGTAAGACTCCATTAGAAGATTAATAATGTGTTTCCAAAGTACAACTTTCTTCACCTTGTTAGGCGATAATCCAAACAACAGTCTCCATCTTTGAACTATAAAGTAATGATCTTCTATTAACCACAATCCCTCAAATAAAGCCACATTGTAATCTTTTTCTGAGTTAAAGTGGATCATATAATAGCCATTCAGAAGATCAACCAAACAAATACCTCCATCTTTGGACCAAAATTTCTATACAAGATATTCAAGGAATTTTGAATTAACTTTCATTCCTAGTAGATGAACCAGGAGAGGAGAGTATTCTTCCAAGGGTTACACCATGTTTTAAACTCATCCTTTGTTAGTACAATATCTAGAACCCCCTCCTCGTTCCCATCTTTAACAACCAACTTAGTAAAATTATCACTCATGCTGCTGATTTCATACTCATTACTGATTACAATTGAAACTCTCTAATCTATTGCAGTGTTTTGTACTATTGTATTTATTTACAAACATTATGCACATGTATAAAGACATCATAAAATATACATACCAATAAGTAGAGATGAGAGGAGGTGTGACATATTAAATTATTCCACTTTATAACTTTAGTATTAATTAATTGATGATCTTTCATTATTGTGAATTATTTGAACTTTGATCTTCATTGGTGTTGCTATTTGTAAGATTCTCATCCGATGAATTAGATAACTCCATGATTTTGCTTTCAGTAATTTTCTTTTCACTTGACCCTTCCACATAGGTGTTGATGGCTAGTTGACCAGAATAAAGCAATAAACCAAAAGAGTTTATGCCATACACAAATGTTGCAAGGTAACACAACCCATTTATTACTGTCCTGTGATACAAAGATACATATCATATTCATTATTGTTAGATAATTTATAAAATAAAAAAATTAAGGTCTCTTAGTAAGGGATAAATCATTGAAGCAAAGCTACCTTATGGTGATTGTTATCTGTCGAACCTGAAAAAAATGCATTCATGTGTTAAATTCAAAGTTATGCTTCTTTATCAACTCTACCTTAAGATGTAAGACTTTCTTAATTATGCTAAATAGGTGTAAAAATGTTTCATAAAGTCTAAAGGTTTCTAATCATACATCTTCCACCGAGATCCAGATTCACTATAAAGATCAACCTTTGACAACAATGTAATCCGTGACATGTAAGCTGTCCAATCAAATTCCGACGGTCTACATTTCTAATTCAAATTTTATATTTAAAAATAATTAAATTTTAATTTAAAATTTAGATTGTTCAATCTTTAATCAAGTAGTATATATATACTTGGTAAGGATTCTCTACATTTGAATCTCCTACCTTTGTTGACTTTTGTATCTATCTTTGTCTTCATCAATCATTCTCTCTTAGCTAAATAATTTTTAATATTTAATTTTAATTATCAATTTTACTCCAAAATACACTAAAGTCACCAAAGTCACCAAAGATAGAGAATCCATTTCCGTGTTGACTACACCGTTCTCAACAACATCAAATTCAAATATATGTAAATATTTTAGAAAATAATATTGCGACATAACATCTAATAATCCCAATTTCTAATACAATATGAACATCTAACACAATTTCTATGAATGAACTTAGAAGTATGAAGAAAGGGTTATGTTATAATACTTAATATGAACATCAAAAATCAAAATGGTATATATTAGTAACATTTTTAAGAGAAGAAAAGATATGATACAAACCGAGAAATTATCTGAAACTGATTGGCGAAACAGAGAAGTTTCTATAGTTGTTGTGAACCTATAGAGAATAAGAGAAATAACACCAGCTATAATTGCTCCTAACAATGCTTGATCAGGTGAAGGTGGATTCTTCTTGTTAGCTTTAATGGAAGATGATCCCATAAGTATTTTTGAGCTATCCAATGATGACTTCTTCACTCCAGAAGACCTAAATTTCTAAAATCACACCAACCCTTTTCATTAAACATGCAATATATGAACTGAGTTAAAATAGTGTTTGGTTTCACATGAAATAGAAACAAAGAAGAAAGGTGGAAGAAAAAAATAAGACATTGTTTAAAATTAAAGTAAAATAAATGTTCAAATTGATTCTTAAGATTTATTTAGTCTTTTAGAAATAAAAATATTATTTTAATCTTTCAAAATTTCAAATATTGCCAATTTAGTTGATGGTTGGAACAAAATCTCTTTAAAAATATATCCTAAAAGTACCTATCTTTAATTTCATATTTAAATAAAATTTGACAAGTTTATATAATAAAAAAAATTGCTAACAAATTATCAAAGGTATGGGTGTTGCTAACAAATTAATTTATCCCCCTAAGAACAGAACAACTTATAAATAATGAAATAGGTAGCCATAATTTGCATAAAGAAAAAAAACAGAGTGTATAATATAATATACCAATTGTTTGGCTCTTTTGATCCGGCGCTGGAGAATAGGAAAGAAGAGGACAGTGATAGCTGCGGTGAGAAGAACAGTAAAAGTTACTTGGATTGAAGAAGAATCATTTATAGCATCGCCTAATTCAGCTGTTGCAGTTGTTAGTTTGGTTAACCACTGTGGTGAAAATGATGCTTGAGGAGGATTAGGGTTAATTAATGTGGGTTTATTATGGAGATAATTAAGAAGAAGTGGAGATGGTGAAGAAAAATGGTGTGTGGTAAGAGAAACAGGGAGGTTTGGTAAGAGAAATTTGTGATGGTGGTGTAAGTGAGAGTGCAACATTTGGATAATAAAAATTGTAGTGATGATAATTAAGATTCTTGTACCTAAACTTAATCAAACTAATCAATGAGTAATTCTATGTTCTTGTGTCTTGCTTTGGTCTTCTTGTTCTTCACTTTGTCATTGTTTATTGGTTTGGAATGGAATAAAAATATCTCATGTTGTTTTATTGTTTTGTGATTTTTATTTTAATGGAATATATATCCTTTTTCCACGTGGATAATCTTCCTCCTCATGACTGAAGAAAACTTCCTCCTCAATAATTTACAAAATAAATGAATAAATAAAATTTTCCTCCTCAAAACAAAATGCTTTATTTTTCATATAACTGAAAAAAACACCTTATTCAAATATTGATTTTTAAGAGAATATTCAATTTTGGTGTATCTTTTTAGTTTTATTTCTCCTTAAGTTATTAATATATTTATAATTTAATTCATTTTATAATATTATTTAAATCTTCCGTGTCTATAATAATAAAAGTTTTATGTTATAATATGAATATACGGAGTTTAAATATTCTATATGACAATTATAAATTAGTTATTAGTGTTATTTTAATTAATAAATTTTTTATTTTTTAATTTTTTTAGAAATCAAATATTTGGCACTCTTAGTCCTAACTTTAAGAAAATTTCATAAAAAAGAAATGTTCTCTCTTCCTCTCAAATTTTGTAGTTCTATTTTTTTCTTCTTTCAATTATAATATAAAGTGCATTACACGATGATCAATTCACTCAAACAATGACCTCCTTCGTCACTATTCTTATATTCATTATTTTTGTTTATTTGGAGAAGTTAGATATACAATACATTAATTGGTTCTTCCACGATAGAGTTGTTAGGCATATGAATAAAATCATTATTTTAAATTAGTTAAATATGACATTGGATGTACAAAACTACATTGTATGATAGTGAGAGTTCGATATAACTAAATTTACTCATTTATAGAGGATAATATCATGCATTCATATACCTAAACTTGTTATCTCTCAAGCTCTTTTAACTATATATAATAAATTTTAAAATTGATAGTTTCAGATGTTTCGAATTTTCGAAACTTCGTAAGTTTTAAATTTTCGAAATAAGGATTACATGTAGAAGATTTAGAAAGTTTCGAAAGTTTCCAAATCTGTAAAGTTTCAAAAGTTTCTAAATCTTGAAATTTTCGAAATAAGAATTACATTTCAAAAGTTTAAAAAGTTTCGAAAGTTTTCAAATATGACAAGTTTCAAAAAAAATTCGAAAGTTTTGAATTGTTTGAAAGTTTTGAATTATTCGAAAGTTTCGAAAATTCTAGAAATTATTATTTCGAAACTTTAGAAACTTTCGAATATTTTAAAAAGAGAGAGTAAAAAAATCAAAAGTTAAAAAAATTAAAAAATTTATAATAAATAAAATTGTATTTTTATGTTGTTTAAAGGAATTATAAGTTTAAATATAGGGGTGCAAATGAATGACTTAATTAGGAATTTAAATATTGAGAAGAGAAAAACAAACATAACACATGTGTTATGCGTTTCGTTTTTATTGGAATTGAAACTTACATGTTGTCTTTTAGTGTGGTACATGGGGGAGAGAAAGTGAAAAGTAATCACTCATACACTTGGTTTACTTTCGTTAGTATCCCATCTTGTACGATTCATCATTTCCCTTTTATTATATAACACTATCAAACCAATTAATTAAACCTCGCTACTAACTAAGAGATATGTGATTATTCTCCTTGACTTGTATTTGTAATTCAAGTTTATCTAGTTATCTCAACATCAATTAAAAAATACAAGAATAGTTAGTTATATAACAGAGATGATTCATATATCTAATCTATTAAAGTTTTTAAAAACATGTGTAGTATTAATATTTTTTAAGAATTCTAGATGTTTAATATATTGTTTGTTATAATGATGACGAAACTTTTTTTAGATAAGAAGAACTATATTGTAGGTTATAGAAATTTCTCTTTAAAATTAAACCTTTCCATATTTTTTCAAAGATTAAGTGATGCACACTTATTTTGTAAAAAAAGTGTGTTTTTGAAATATTTTGACAAAAATAATTTAGTTTAAATAATGTGTTAGTTATAAAACAAATGCAACAAGGATTAACAAAGGTTAGAGAGCATAGCATAAACACAAACAATTTATCTTAGTTTATTATTAACTTGATAATTAAATTTAGTCATTTCTTCAATCAAGGATTTTTGAATCAATTCGTACAATCCTTATAGATATTTTGTGATTATCACTCAACCTATATATACTTCACAACTTCTTAATGATACAACCTTGCACTTGTAAAGGAAAATTTCTTCACTCAGACATTGATACAACTATTACAAATGAAAATATTTTTTCTTAAATAAAGATAAAGCTTCTTCAAATTTTGTAAGAGATTTTACAAAATATCGCGTTTTAAATGAATTTCAATAAAGAATTGTTTTTATGTGATTGTTGATTTGAAATTTCAAGTCTTTAGTGGTATTGATAGCCTATCCAAAATAATAATACCGTTACTTGTAGTCAAAATGCAAGTAGAAAGTAGTTGTAGGATCTCAAACACTGACCTTTTTATTTTTGAAAATTCCCTCACTCTATGAGCTCTAAGTGTTTGGAAGATATTTTGATTTTTTTTCAATTGGTTCATTTTTCAAATGTAGATTTCTCGTATTGATAGAAAAAATATTTTAAGCAGATGAATCTTTGATGATTGATCAGAATAACCAATTACAAGAGCATAAGATGCTTCTTTTAAACTTCACTAATTATTCATGTGACGAACTCTTCAAATGCTTCTTTCTTTTAACTATATGGTAAACACATGAAATTCAAAGATACCAAAATTACTTGCATGACTTTCAAATTTTATGATAAACTATTTTAATATTAAATGATATTTAAAGGAATCATTGATGTTAAGTGCTTTAAAAATAGATTTTGAGTACTAAGATACTTTTTGTTTATATATGTTTGATATCATAAAAATTTTAGAAATCTGCTTCGTAGTGAGACGAGTAACTATTACATAACCTTAGCTGTTTATTTATTATCGTTGTGAAACATGTATGAATCTTCATACAATATAGTACAATTTTGCGAATGCGGATCATTTCACCACAATATGAAATGTATTATAGTGCAGTGTTAGCATAATGTCTTTAATTAATTTTACCCAATCAATGTGATTCTTATTCACTTATAAAGCCAATTCAAATGCCTATGACTTTCATGTTTATGACGAAATCTAATTCGTCCAGCTTTCATGTCTAAACTAGTGATGAATATGACATTCTATATAGTACTTTTTATTTGATCTTTGTTTTATGTTTTTGTCATATCTTGAGCTACACAACTTTTTTGAGTGAAATCAAATTTATTGAATTCCTAACATCCATGTCTACATTTCATATAAAGACAATGAGATTTAATTATGTTGTTTGCTTTGTTGTGGAATACAAAGTTCTTGATGTGCGATGAAACCTATTTCATAACAATAGACAAACATGAGATGAGTAAATTATTCTATTATAGTACAATTCTGATTTTTTTATTTAATTATATTCATGATTATAAGACAATTTTAATTTTCTATTACATAATTTGTTTTAGATTACAATTTTTTTCAAAAGCATATTTTTTTAGATGTTTAGTTATTTTAATGTTTTTTTGGATCTGTTCTTTATGTTTTATTTTAATACTAAAAATATTTTTTTATAGACAAAATACAAATGGCTTGAGAAGGATGAAAAAAACATCAACAAAAGAATCTTAAACAAGAAATGATTAAAAAAAAGATGGCGCATTGAGAGCGGATGTTTGAGAGTATTATGCTTCATTGTAATCAAAATTTTACACTTCAACTAGAATGAGAAGATGATAATGGAAATGAAGAGATGGGTGATGATATGGATGATAATTTTATGGACAAATTACTTCTATTTAGATATTTTGTTAAATCAAATATTATTTGGTATGTTTTGAACAAATTTATAGATTAATTGCATGTAGTGTACTCTTAATATATATATATATATATATATATATATATATATTATGGTATTCAATATTTGAAAATTCATACTTATTATTCAGATAAAAATAATTATAGATAGATTTGTGAGAGATTAATAAAAGAACTCTTCATATATTAGAGACGGAATATACATTTGTCTCAACAGAGACAAAATGTAATAAGCTTAAAACATACAAAATTAAATTCGATTGGAGACGGTAGTGATATCTCTCTCTCTCATAGAGATGGACATACTCCATCTTTGATTAGAGATAGATGACAAAATTCATCTATAAAATCTTAGAGACGCAAAAATCAATTATGAAAGTATGTTTGTCTCCAAATCCATCTTTATAATATTTAGTGACGAAATTTATTAAATTTAAAGACATATTATATTTGTCTCCAATTCTATTTTTTCTAATAGTGTCGTACCATGTGAGTCATCTTCGTGCAACGTAGTGCAAATTGAACTAATATTTAAGAGTTTGAATCATACTTTTCTCCATTATGTGAAAAACCCTTAACGAAGTTCAGTATACCTCGTGAGTTCAAGCCATTATTGATCATTAGTTCATGCTAGAACCTTGACCTTAGGTAAATATAATATCCATGAAAATTCATTATCTTGAGCATCTATAACCACTTTGAAACCCTTTTTAATGCCACCACATCATTTTGATCTTTGGATTGATTAGTAAAGCCATCCCCATTAAAAAAAAAAAAAAAACTTTATTTCAAGTTTGAATCATTTATGAACATAGGGAGTGATTTAAAACCGACACATCGTAAAATCCATTTTTTTGGTCCTAACTTCTATGAGCTGCAACATTTTTACTAAGGGGTATTTTTCATCAAGTGATAAAACACACCTTTTCTGAATCTTAATTTATTGATTAAATAATTATGTTTTGTAATATGTTGATTCTTGCTTATCGTTTTTCATATGATTTCACCTATTAAAAACATGAGAAACCAGTATATAGAGACCAAATCTTAAGAATTTAATTTTTCTTAAATATATATATAATCAAAGAGGAAACTACTAGTATCTCACAAGCAATCACATTTTAATTTAAAATTTGAGCTTAAAATGAGTATTAAATAGTAAAAAAAATGTATTGAATAGAGGGCAAATGAGAGGAAGTTAAATGCACCGAATCGAGATCCAATACATAAGACGTAGGTAAAGAAAGCATAGAAAAATCTCTGAAATTAACGAAGCTTCCAAAAAAGATATTTATGGTCGAGTGCTTGTGAATGTGCCATGTAAGCTAGTAATACCAATACTACCAATGAAGTCAATCCCTTTTCATAATATAGTTAGTTACTCATTGGCCAAACAAATTGGCACCAATCTAGTTTTTGCCATTTTCCCAAAGTAAACACAAATATTATCACACTCTTCACTATTCACTTCACCTTTCGATTCCAACTAAAACTTTCCCAACGTGATGGCAATGGCTGGATCAGGAACTCTCACTCTCTCACAATTCTCACTTCATGGACCAATTTCATTCCCCACTAAAAAACTACAAAGGACACCAATTTGCATTAGAGCCGTCTCAGGAGATACAGAAACCACTTCAACATCACTCTCATTTTCTCCCCCTCCAGATTTCAAGCCTCCTGAACCTAAACCCTTTCAAATGAGAGCTGACAAAAAACGTGAACTTCCTTCAGCTTTGCTTCCTTTGATCATTCGCCTTGCTACTGGAGTTTTCGCTTCTGGGTGACTAACCGTTTTCCCTTCTCTTTTTTGTTTTTGTTTTTTCTTCAATTTTCAATATTTAGTCCTTTTGATTGTTAGGTTGAGCTTTGATTGTGATTGTTATTGAGTTGAATTAACTATCTAGGTAGACGGATGGCAAAACAATTTCAGTTATTTGTAATGGATTGGTTGGTCTTGTGATGTTTTGTTTATGTAATCAAATTGGTCTCATCATATACATTGTATGATTGAAAATATATAACTTAAAATAGGAGACAAGTCTTACTGTATTGAAATTTCACTTCTAAAGGTACTGTATTGCAAGTAAACATATATCTAGAAACTAGTCAAATTTTTGGATTTTTTTTTTTAGTGTGGAATTATACAATAACACAATCAAACCTTATTCACTTAGTAGGTCTGGCTACATAGATTAGATGAAGACATAGATTATCCACATAGCTCATTCTCCTTCAAAACTACCTTAATGGTTTAACCTATAGTTTTTTTGGTTACCCTTTAACCTATAATGTAGGTGGTATATGAAGTATCCAAAAGACAACCTAACATAACTTATATACAGAGATTTTTTTAAATTTATTGAGTTTGTTCTAATACGACCATTTATATGTCAAAATATATTGATGGACAAATTTTAAATTTTTTTGTGCTTTTGTTGTGCCATTGCAGGTATTCTTTCTCATTCATTTCTAAGGATAAATTTCCACCAAATGAATATGCTTTGGAAATTTCAGGTAGCAGTTAAATTCTTTTATGTTTAATTCTCATTATTGCATACCAGGTTAATTATCAAACAGTAATTGAATATATTTGTTAACTCACAAACAGTGATATAGAAAGTGCAAACATATAAATTTAGTGGCCAAAGAATGATATCATTATGCCCAACATGTCAATATTTTTTCTCTTTTCTCTTTTCTGTGTTTTTTTTTTTTTGTTCTTGTTCTTTGTTAACATTAGTAGTGTGATGTCAGGCACTATGGTAAAAGAAACATCAAAGATAAGTGGTGCTCGACCAGAAAAGCCAATTGAGATATACGAATTTGAAAGGTATTTCATAGTTTTCTGTCATTATTTTTTATGAATTTTGGATTTAATCAGTAGACATTCATGGTTTGGACTAAATACTTCCTTACTCCTTCTTCTTTTCCTAATGCAAACTGGCTTCCTATTTTTGTTTGTACTTTTAGATTTATATATATTTTGGACTTTAACATGTCACTTTAAGGATTAAGGAAAAGACTAATTTGATATATTGTGTTCTTCTTTGATTATGTGCTTCCTGGATTGGGTGCAGCTGCCCATTTTGTCGGAAGGTATGTATTATGGTTTTGTAGGATTAATGTTAACTTCCTTTGATGAAATTTTTCATGAGATGCTTTTTGTTGTGGATTAATATTTTGACTATGTACAGGTTAGAGAAATAGTTGCTATTTTGGACCTTGATGTTCTTTTCTATCCTTGTCCTAAAAACGGTCCAAATTTTCGACCAAAAGTTGTTCAGTTGGGTGGTAAACAACAGTTCCCTTACATGGTAAGATTGATTCCTTAGAACAATCAACAAAACAAGATTAGTAGTTTCTTGTTATGATTCTCTAGACATCTTAAAAAGGATGAGATAAAAGTCACTAACCTGAACTGCTTCAATGAAATTAATGGGAAAATTATCCCGTACTTGTTCATGAATCCATCTATCATCTTAAATCATCAACTCTTTAGAAAATTGGCTTAGAAGTTTTGAATTTATAAGAAAAATGTAACCTAGAATGGTGTGCTAGCAGTAAATTTTCCTTCTTTGAAGTAACTGCCAAAAGCTTTGCCTTGGAATTATTTTTACTGGTTATAACACACCCTCTAATTTGATATACTCCCCCTATAGATATATTATCACTTTTTTCTTATCACACCTCGTGATGATTGTTTAATATGTAGTGTTTCTGATGAAGAAATAACAATTTTCATATCTCAGGTTGACCCAAACACTGGTGTTTCGATGTATGAATCAGATGACATAATTCGGTATTTGGTTGGCACATATGGTTAGTTTTTTCATATATGTATCCTTTTTGTTGCATTATTTTGTTTTGTAGTTTTTCTCATTGCTATTACATGTGTTAGATTTTGGATCTACTCAGCCTACAAAATCGGCTTGTAACACAATGATCATTCAATCTTTATATTTAAGATCTATTTAGGTTTATTTTGAAGAGTATTAGTAATCCTTATTGGTTATTGCAAATACCAGTTATGCACTCTTCACACAAATTTCCCATTGTGAGTGTTAACCATTCATTATCTGTTCTGTAGGTGATGGAAATATTCCTTTTACTTTATCACTCGGATTTTTAACGGTTAGAACTTCACATAACTATGTTCGGTTTTATCTCCAGAAAAGTTGAATTGTATCATTGATGTTAACAACCATACACTATATTTTCTATGCAGAACTTGACTTGTGGTCTTGCTATGCTTAGTCGGATTACAAAGGTAATATCTGATTTATTTCCCTTTGTTATGTAATGTAAGCCACTACTAACCAATGAATCATTGACATGGACACAAACTGACTTTGACATGTATTATACTGATAAATTTAAAAAAAAAAAAATAGAAGTCATTGAATACAATGTAACCACATACATTAATTTCGTGTTTGTGTCCGACAATGAACGTCTAAACACACCTTCCATGTGAAGAGTGTTGGTGCTACATAGCTACTAGACTACTAATAATATCCTTTGACGGATGGTAAACTGATATACATTAATTTAAGTATACTAATTTAACTTACAACCTTTGGTAGTCATTGAGATTTAACTTGCTAAGAATACTAATTTAAGTATTGATTTTTATATTTCAGGGAGCAACATATACTCCGGCAAAGTTACCACCAAAGCCACTTAAATTGTGGGCTTATGAGGTCGGTAAACAACATTGAAAACCATGCATCCTAATGTTTAATGAATGAATTCAAGGCTTCCATTACGAATTAAAGATTGACATGCATGACAGTGTAGGATTTATCTAGTGCTACAAATTTTACTTAAATTTTTATATACTTGATTTGTTCAGGGATCTCCTTTCTGCAAAATCGTACGCGAAGTACTTGTGGAATTGGAGCTGCCACATTTGCTTGTCAAGTAAAAATCCTTATTTTTCTACTAACCATATTTTATTTTCAGTTGATATGTATTCCTTAGTTTTTAATCTTTTTGGTGATTACAATACATATTTTATTCACTTTTGATTTTTTTTTCATGTTACTTACTTTACTATTTTCATTTTAGTTGTGCTAGAGGTAGCCCAAAACGACAAATACTATATGATAAAATAGGGCATTTCCAGGTACTTTATTGATTTTAGTTTATGCAAATATACACATTCTTTACAAGCTTCATGACATATATATGGTTAATGGATGGTGTATATTCTGATGGTTAATTATGGTTATAGGTACCTTATTTGGAAGATCCAAACACAGGCATAGAAATGTTTGAAAGTGCTGAAATTATAGAGTACCTTAGAGCAACTTATACTCTTTAGTGATGATGCCTTTGCATGTTACAAACACTGTCATCCTCTTGTGAGATTTAAATTGGTTCTTCTTACACATGTAAATCAACTTGTTACTTCATCAAAAATATCAAATAGTGGATTCAATTGCCTCAGCAATAAAGTTAAACAATAGTTTGAGGTACTTAATGTAATAAAATTGTGGGTTACAAAGTGTATACGTACATTACCGACCTGCTTAGGCCATTTACTATACAGCCTTTGAATATAATTTTCCTGCCTTCAACTTGTACAATTTATTTTGAGTAAATTATCATGTTATTTGCTGTTAAAACAATAGTTGGGTCTGAAATTAACCAACAAAGATAATAGCAAAATAATAACAATGAAAATGTAAAAAATAGAATTGTTATAATGTAGATTTTGATACTTAAACAAAAAGAAACAATGTAAATAAAAATAAAGAAAGATAAGGAAATAATAACACTAAGATATACCTGTTCATTCTCAATTACTTGAGACATACGTCACAGACACAGAGATCAAAGCAATAGTATGGAGTTTGCAAGAAAAAGTTGTTTACAATTGTAGTGTTTTTCTACCCTAGTATCAATCACTATTGAGAAGATAACAATACAAGTTTCCCACTTACAATCTCTCAATTTTTTCTTCCCTTAGTCTATCTATTTTTGTGATTTTCTATGAATCTTCATCTGATATTGCATAGACCTCTCTTTTTCACCGTCAAAAAAAAATGCATGTATAACTATGTATAGCATGCTAGAACAAGTTAGCTTAACTAACTATAACAAACTTATTATAACCAAATTGGTCAAATTCAATTATAACAAACATTAACGAATAACTAACTCTACTTGTTGACAATTGAGGCATATCTTCACAATTCTCCATCTCAACTCAATATAATAATACTCCTTTCATAATCTTTGCTCCCAAGCCTAAGCTTTACTCTTCAAAGAAACCAACTATATTCATGCAATACTTGAACTTAGTTTGTGAAAGTGACTTTGTGAAGGCATCAACAGGATATTTCTCAATTGCAATCTTTTCCGCTAAAACTTGTTTTGATTCAATAACATCTCTTATGAAATGAAGTTTGACATCAATGTATTTAGACTTATCATGATATACACTTGATGTTTAGATAAGTGAATAACACTTTGACTATCGCAAAAGATTAAAACACATTCTTGATTTATCCCTAGTTCACCAATCAAATTTTTCATCCATATAACATCTTTAACACCTTCAGTAAGAACAATGAATTATACTTGAGTTGTAGAAAGAGCTACCACAAATTGAAGAATTGCTCTTCAATTCACAATTGTTCCATATAAAGTGAGAACGTAACTAGAAATTGGTTTTCTAGTATCAATGCTTCCAACATAATTTAAGTCCATATATCCCTTGATCAGTTCCTTGTCAAGATATGCCTTTTTGAATTTCAATCTTGTTGACAAAAGACTCATTCAAGTATTTCATAATCCACTTGAGTATCGACCAATGCAATGGCCCTAAATCAACCATAAATTTGTTGGAAACATTGACAACATAAACCAAATATGTCTTGCTGCAAATCATACCATACATTATGCTACCAACACCACTAGCATAAGGAATGGTACTCATCCTTTATCTTTCGTCACTAGTCTTAGGAGAATCTTGCATGGACAATTTGAAATTTTGTCCCAAAGAGTAGTAACATGTCTTGACTCATGCATTCTAAGTTTAGTGACAACTTTCTTCAAGTAGGTTGCTTGTGATAGGAACAATTCTCCTATCATTATGTTTTTCTATATGTCCATATCTAAGATTCTTTTAGGCCTCCCCAAGTTCTTTCATCTCAAACTCATTACTAAGGACAAATTTGAGCTTCTTAATCTAATCCTTATTTGAGCTTGCAAGAAGAATATTATCCACACAGAGTAGTAGAGCTTCTTAATCTGATTTTTATTTGAGCTTCTTAATTTGATCCTTATTTGGCCAAATTTGGTTCTACTGCAGTATCATCTTCAATTGTTGTATCAGTCATGTTTCCATGATTAACCTTTTGGTTTTCAAGTGACTTCACCTCAATTTGAACACTTTCAATATTGTTGCTTGAACTGTTGTCCTACTGATAGTTCTTATCAATCATGGTCATCCTTGTTGCAACCAAGATAGTTTTAAATTTAAAGTTTTGATGTTAACAAAAGTATTTTATGAGAATAATATATTTGACTTCAAAGAGTATGAAAAAAGATTAATGTTTTTGAAGAAAATCTAAAATAAGATTTGATTCAAATTTATAATTGATGAAAATATAAAATAAGATTTGATTCAAATTTACAATTGAAGAAGATTTGTAAAAGATTTGAAGAATATTTAATTAAGATTTGAAGAAGATTTAATCAAGATTTGATCAAAATTTGAAGAAGATTTGATCAAGATTTATCTACAACAAAATATAAACATAATCAATCAAAAGAATTTACAAACTCAATATAAACAAAATAAGAACAGAATCAATTTGAAAAATTTACAAACTCAATTTGAATAAGATACAATTCAGAATTAAACAAGGACTAAATTGAAGCCCAAATTTTAACTATAAATAGATACTTAAGGCTGAAGAAGAAAAGTATCGAAAAACAGAAAATCCATCTTAGAGTTTAAAGAAAGAAGCACTTGTTCAACTTCGAAATATTATGTGAGTGTTCTTTTCTTAGAGTGTGAAATTTTTATCTATTATATATATTTAAAACAGACTCCTGAATGCCACGTCACCCCGAATGCCACCTCATTCTATTTCATCCACCTATACAAATATATTTCACATCAGCCAAAAAGCTGATGTGGACCTCTGGTCCTTTCTCCTCTCTCAATGTCTAATCTCCTTTAATCCTCCTCCTTCACCAAATTCTTTAATCTCTTTAATTCATATTTCTCATCTTCCTTCCACAATTTCTTTAATACCTCCAAAATTTATTTGATAATATTATATTATAATAAATTTATAAATTATAAAATTATTTTACAAATATTTATAATTTATTATAAGATAACTATATTTATAATATATAAAATATTACTTATAAAATTATAAATTATTTTACAATTATTTATAATAAATTTATATTTATAAACTATTTTACAATTTGATAATAATTTATAATTTATATTACTATCAAATTATTTTATAAGTTATTTTATAATAAATTTATAAATTATTGTGATAAACATGATTTTCTCTCATTTTAATTTTTCTAATCATATTCAACTATTACAAATCAATAAAGTAATATTATAAGATAACTATATTTATAATACATAAAATATTACTTATAAAACTTATAAAATTATAAAATTATTTTACAAT
>JBBPBT010000217.1:1080253-1095561 GCA_037974875.1 Cicer bijugum
TTATATATGTATATTTTAGTAATTTTTATTATTTTTTATTTAATTAATAATTATTATATGTATACATAAATTAAATTTTATCACTCTCAATTTTACCTGAATAATTATAGTTTTTATTTTTATTTAATTATTTTGACGTGACAATTACATGAGGACGATTAATGACTTGATTATTTCTTAAATGGACTACTGTGTATTTTTTTTATATCTCCTTATTTATATCTCATGCATTCCTCTCTTTTAAATAAAAATTATGATGTTATTTTAATTCTTTACAAAAATAATTTTATGCAATTTTTGATTTCGTAACTATTAGATAAAAAATTAAAAGGATGTGACATCCTCTAATTTATTAATTTAATTAAGTGGGATGGTGTGACACTCTGCAATATATGGTGACCTCTACTAGTTAATCCTAATTATCTCATACACATAAATACACACGATTTCAATTGACTTTGTAACAATCTCATAAAATTAAAGAAATAGTAATCATTGGTATCATAATTTTGGAATTAAGTGCACTTCAATTTTAGACAAGAAATCAATGAAAATATTGCAAATTAAATAGCTATTGAAACTCCTTTATTTTAACAATATCACTTCTGTTCATACATTTCCATCAGACCCTCTTGCTGTCACATCTATTTGTCATTTGTACACTCCCAAAACAATTTTCTAAATCATAAATCTCAATATTTATCCGTGTTGAATTCATCAATGCCTCATGAGCTATTTCTCATGTGAATTTAGAGGTGTTAAGAAAGAAAGCATCTAAGGTAAGGGCTTTTCTCCCATGCAAGGTTATGCTAGATATCAAATTAATAGTTTGTAAGATATTGCTGTGATGTTTTGATGTCTTAAAAGAAAAATGTTAATTTTATGTTTGTCTTAAAGAATTTAACTATAATATTTTGTTTTTATGAGTAATTTGTTAGCCTTGATAAACTTAATTATAAAATTTTGATTTTTATTATAGTAACACGAGTAATATGTTTGTCGCCATATATGTGATGTAAAGTTGTGATTTGTGTTGTCTAGGTGTGCTTAATTATAAAGTTATAATTTTTATTATGATCTCATGAGTAATATGTTTGTTAGGATGTTTTTAATTTAAAGTTTCAATTTTTGTGCTATTTCATTTTGAAGGTTTAATTATGATAACATGATTAAGTTGATTTTTTTGATGTATTTAGTGGTAAACCTTGATTTGCATGCCTAAATAACTAATAATGAGAGCAAAATTTATAATAGAAGAAATAAAGTTTATATTTGTATGTGTTTTTCGTTATTTGAGTTTTGATGTCTATCAATAACACGTCGCTAATCCAATTTTATAGTTTATAAAATGAAAGTTGTGATTATAGGATTTTTTTTTTCATGTGTTTGTGTGTTATATATTTAGGATAACAAAGTTACTGACTCTTGATTGTAAACACCCATGAGAATAAAACCTTGATGTCATATGTGATTAAAATTTAACCTTGAATATTTTATCTTTGTGGTTGCTTTAAGTGACAGATGATTTGTGTTTTAAATATTGTTATATTTGTGGTTGTCTAAGTGACTGGTGAATTGTGTTTTGAATATTTTATCTATGTGGTTTTCTAAGTGGCTGGTGATTTGTGTTTTAAATATTGTTATCTTTGTGGTTGCCTAAGTGGCTCGTGATTTGTGTGATTATCTAAGTGGATGGTGACATGTAACTTTTGAGCATCATTATCATTTCATGAAATATCATATGCATCTTTGTGGACGTTTGTGTGGTTGGTTTAATTTTTCTCCATTGGTATGGGTGACTTCTGTGTGAACGCCTATGTGACTAGTTATATTTGGATCATATATGTTTAGACGCATCCATAACTTGCATACATTTTATTGTTATTTTTATTTTGATATAATTATTTGCTCTACAGTGAGTTGCTACTTGATTTATTTAAATACATTTTATGACTTTTGATACATCTTTGAGAACTATTAAAGAATCAATTTCTATAAATATTTTATTACGAAAAGATTTTATATTTATATTTTATGGATGTTAACTTATTAGTTGGTTTAATGCTTTGTATTAATAAAAATTGTGTGGTACATTGTAAAGTTATTTACTCTTTATCATCAACTTTTAATAGAAATATGGAAGTGAGATTTCATTTGCTAGTAATAATCGAATCGTAATTAATTTCAGTCAACCTTGTTTCTTTTGAATTTCACCTAAAGAGAATTTATTTTATTTTGGAGCATAAATGAAGATTTAACAACTAGAAGATTAATTTTGCAAATAAATAATATTTTAGTAAATTGCATTACGTTCTTCTACAATATATATATATATATATATATATATATATATATATATATATATATATCAAGTCATTTTCTAATACATCTTCAATTTATTACATGAAGAACTACTCCTAAGAAAAATAAAATTATAGTTGTTTCTAAAAGAAAACAAATTTGTGTAAGTAATCTTTGGATAAAAAATCGGGGCGTTACATCACCATTCAACAAAGTTTTTTTTGATAACTCAACTAAACCTTTTTCACTTACTTGACCTAACCACATATGTCATATTCTAGTAGATGAATGCAAACTGGAACTGGCAACAAAAACTTGTGCAATTATGGTATAACCAACTAAAGTGTACAAGCCACTTCTCTTTACGTCTTAACAATGATATGATCTTTATTAGTATTAGTCATGATAACATTCTAAATATTTGTGGAATAGCCTAACATGTCAAACATGCCAACATAAATTAAATTTCTTTTTTAATTCAGGTATGCACCTTACATCTTTTAGCAAGGCCTCTTTGTCATTGAACATTCTAAATTTGATAGATCCCTTGCCATGTACCTTGCACGATTTGTTGTTGTCAAGCAAAACAACTCCACCTTCACGAAGATCTATTGATTCAAAATATTTTTTCTTGAACACATGTGAAAGGTACATCCGAAGCCTAATACCTAGTTTTTTTCAACTTCAAAATTTTAAATCATCAAGACCTTTGCAGATTCATTATCAGCATCAACAAGTGCAACATTTTCAGAGTCTTGAGATTTTCTTGAGTCCTTTCTTTTAGAACATTCCTTTCTAAAATGTCCCTTCTTATGACAATGGAAGCATTTATACTTCACACTTAATTATTAACTTGCACCTATGATTCTTTGCATTTGGCCCTTTATTATTAGTTCTTCCCCTAGTAACATTCAGACTTTCAACATGATTATCATTCTTGATCTCTTGTCTTTTATGGCTTTCCTTTGTTCAGATAAAGGTATGCACTTTTTCAAGAGTAATTGTAAGTTCTACTCCAAACATGATAGCATGCTTGAAGTGTTCATTGAAACTAGAAATGGGGGTTGAATAGAGATATTGTAGCTTTTAAAATTTTCTTTTAACTTTGTATCCTCTACGAGAGGATGAAAGTCATATGATAAAAATTTGAAACTTTAGTGATGGTTAAATAAATAAAGACGAGATAGTATAGAAAATGACATACTCAAATTTATACTGGTTCACCCAATATAAGCTACGTTTAGTCCTCACAAACTTGTGAATTTTCACTATAACTCAAAATGGTTTGTCCACTTACGAAACTCTTTTTCAGCTGTGTATTTTTTTAGCCTCACCAGGCTTACAACACTGTATTTTTATTAGCCTCAACATGCTTACAAGATAACTCAAGTATATATAAACTTGAGGATATACAAGTAGTAATGTGTTCAATTTGTTTTTGGGATCAAATTACAACTTTCTAAGATCAGATAGTGATGTGAAGTTGTATATAACACACTCAATAAAAATTATCCTCAGATCTGTTGAAGTTTGGAAGAGTGTGTAGAATGAAGAGAATGATGATAAGCTTGAATAACTTAGATGTTTTCTTATAGATGATCCTCTTAATGTTTGAAGATTAATACTCCTCTATTTATAATTGTCTTTGGAGCTTTAAACATGTGGGTTAGCAAAATATAGTTGTTGGAAACTTTGCTAAGATTTCTTGGACTTGTCTTTATTTTCAAAATTGTCATTTAACCTTTATCCTCCTGTGGTGGTCCATCCTGATATCTGGTTTGTATCAGGATGAGGATTTCATAATTTTTATGTGACTTGTCCTTTTTGGCCTTTTCTTTTCCCAACACATATAATTTTGTGCCTCATAAGTCAAAGACGACACTTTTTGTATTTTGATACTTTTACTCTTTTTCCCATGTGTGAGAATGAATAGAAAATAAAAGTTCATCCTCTCTACTGCATTGATTTATCTTCTCTTTATGACTAATAATCATTGATTCAATGATGATGAATATTTTGCAACTTTTAAGGTTCATCCTCTTGTATATCTATCCTCCAGTCATATTTTTCTTTTTTTTTTACCTTAATGATGAGTAATTTATTTTCAAGGATGTTCATGGATTTTTCAACCTCATATTTGGATTTTTCATCCTCTAATATAGATTCTTCATCCTCTAATATGGATTCTTCATCCTCTAATTTTCATATAGACATATCTTGACTCATAATTTTTCTTGACTTATTTCAAGAGATTTTAGGTGTGATTGAGATATAACATATTGCCATAATCATCATCGACTTGAGGATCATCATATTGATATTTATGAATTAGCCTCCTTAATTCTTTCATTGTTGACTTGATACAATTCACATGTTTATGTGAGTGGCTTTAAAGTTGACCATTTATGTTCTTTTAACAAAATCTCAAATGCAAACAATAGTAGATCACCATTTAGAAAACTTAACATTTATTTCATAAGATTTGTTATTTCCTTCAAAATTATGCATATTTCTTGTGCTTTTTTTCCACATGTCTTTTTTTAATCGCAGCTAAAAGCTCAAAGCAATAAAAACTAAAATCCACAAGGGAAACGGGTATAAGAACTCAACATTTCAAACGAATGGAACATCCAAAGTAGATTAAAATTCAACTTACATCAATCATACTAATTAAATTGACACAGTACTAGTAGGCATCTGGTTAGACCTAGTTTGAGAGAATCATCCTACAAAGCGTATATACAGAAAATGCTCCCTAAAGATTAAATATTACAACATTCTATAATTTCAAATATCTAGAAATTACTTGGATAATGCAAAGACATTGAGGGGCAACCACTAAGCATAATTTTTCAGAAATTAGTGAGTTGCTCAAGCTTCCTAGCCTGAAAAAACCTAGAGCGCCCTTTACCACTTGATTCTACTTCTTCACTTCTCCTCTTGGATGTGGTGAAACCTACATTCCTTAATTTCAATTGCCGCTTGCCATTATTATTACTATTGCTACCACCCTCTTCATCCAAGTCAGACTCCCTGTAATAAATTTCGAGTTTTAACAAAGATAAATATGCATAAACACCTAGCACATAATAAAAAGTGATTTTCCAATATACAAAATGTATGGCTGTGCAAGTAAATTTAACTACTGATGTGAGGTTGGCTTTGATTTGATACTGCTTTTCTGGAAGGGAATGAACCTCAAAGTCCTTAGTCCCTAAAACTATGGATGTTAAAAAGAAAAACCATAGTTGGAAACAATTTTTAGATTTTATGTTGAACTCAACTCAGCATCTGACTTAAGTTGCTTATGATGGTTATAAATAGAACCTAGCAGTATGTTAACATGAAACGATCCATAATGGTCAACTGAGCCTACCAGCCTAGTTCAAGTGCACAGTAGAAGTTACAGCATTAAAATGGAGAAGAAAATGTTGATATGTATAAAGTGGAACAAACTCATGGCCTTGTTGCTTTCTATTTTCATTGTGTTTTCACTTCCTATTTTCAGTTTTAATTACAAAAGTTCCACTTCATCTTTACTACTTTATTTCTTGTTCAAAATTTTGTGCAAGAAACAAACAAAACAATAGTTTTCATTGTATCCTATACAAAAATTTGAAAACAAGAAACAAAGTCAAAATAAGAGGGTATTTCAGAACTATATAAATCTATAACCAAAAACAAGAAATAAAAACAAAAAAAAAATGTTTTCATGCTTACCATAAGACTTCAGCACCATCTTTAAAATAAGAGCTACAAGTTCCCCAACTAAACCGGACCAATGTAGGAAAACCAAAGATAGAATGTTTGTGATGTTCTAGCCAAGACTTGGTTGTGGGATCTACACAAACGAAAACATAACCATATTTATTGTAAGTACAATGTTAATCAGAACAATAGACATCAAGTCCATGAGATGTCGTTTAAAGAGTTTGATTGTGTAACTTCAAGGAATGAAGTTCAAATCCCCTCAAAGACAGTTGGAAAATAACCATTAGTGACACTTTAATTAATAATAATAATGAACATCATATGAGATGTACTCATGAGTCATGACCTACTCACCTCCAGGGTATCCAGAGCCAAAGTTCCTGTCAACGTTATCAGCAGTCTCATCAAGCACCCATTCTCTTATAGCTCGATCTCTTGTGACCTGAAAGGTTGAATTAAAGGTTGCAAGTAGACAATAAAACTTGATAATGCAGATAATTTATAAAGAAGTTTGAGGTACCTTCGCAACTATGCTTGCACCACTGACAACAGGATAAAGACTATCAGCCTTCTTTGCAACCACAAATTTGATAGATGGAAAATTTCTAGACAGCTTCATTTCATATTTACCTGGATCTCCAACTGTATCAATATAAACCTGAAAAGCACAAAATCATACATTTCTCATCTCTGAAATAATTCAATTATCTGCATAATATTACTACCCAAGTACTTAATTAGTAATAATAGTGGTTACAAAGCTTATGCTTCTCTTGGTTTCATTAGTCAGTACTCAATTTCATTTAATGATGAAGGGGGGAAAGAAATCAGGCACCAAGTGCCCGCTGAAAGTTGTGAACAGAAGTGCCACGACGCGCACCTGCCTCAGTGAGCCTTAAGTCATTAAGTGTGTGTTTAGTTCTGCAGTGACAAACCAACTTTGAATGAATTAATTTTAATTAAAAATGAGTTGAATGTAAAATAGTTTGTGTTTTGAGGCATTCACGGAAAAGAGATGGAACAATAAATTTGAGTTTAGAAATCAATTTTAGAGTCAAAAGCTACAAATTCTAGCTTCAATTTAAAATCAATTCTAGAGGCAAAATCAATTCCTATCAACATCGCCCAAACATGTCAAAACTAATTGGGTGGAATCATACATTTCTCATCTCTGAAATAATTTGCTTATGGTAAAAAATGTTGGGCAAAGTTTTACCTCAGTTAGAAGCACTCCCATTTTCAGCACCCTATCAACAAGGCCCATGGCAGAGTCATGTGATATCTCGTTCAAGTTTATCTTATTCCTGTAGAAATTACAACAAGGAAAAACAAAACCTTCTTGAAATTGAAAAGAAAAAACAACAAACATAAGGACTAAGGTTTGCTGGTTTAATTACTTCTTGAGCATTTTTGCAGAGAGTTCTTTTGAGTCAATGACATCAACAGCCCATCCAATAGAATCATTGGCTTTCAAAGTTTCAAATAATTCTTCTCTCTTCTCCTCTTTCAATGTCTTAGAATCTGTTCCAACAAAGATGCAAATATGACACTGTGAGTCTAAAATGCCTATTTATAAGTTGTGCCTTTATGAGTACGGTTCAATTTGAATAAAACAATTTAATTAGGCGCTTATCCTATAAGTGTTTATGAATAAAATACTTGTATGATAAAAAAATAAAATAAATTATCCTAAAGTATCAGTATTAGATTAGTATACACATTCTATTGCAACATTTCCAAGCAAACACATGAGTGGAAGAATCTAATGTCAATAAAATTTGAATTTGAAATTCAATTTTCATGAGTACTGCCACTGATTATTCTAAAGAGAAACCAATTCAAATGAATTTGCATTAATAATAGAAATGTCATTGTTATAATTAAAACTCTTGCGATAAAAGAAAATAATAAAATATAAAAACAAAACAAAATAAAGTTGAGAGAGTACCTGCGAAACTCAAAGAAGAGAGGGTTTTCTGGTAGGAGCGAGGACAATATAAACAACCATAGACCATTGGGCCTAGAACAGGGCCTCTCCCAGCTTCATCAATTCCCATGATGCAAGGCTCCGATGCCCATTCTGAAGCCATAGCTTCAGATCCCATTATTCTGCTTCCTTTGTTAAGAGCGCATCACACTCAGAGAAACTAACAACGATTCACAATTAGCAAGAGTAAAGCCTAATTAATCTAAAACCAAGATTAATAATTTAACTATTGCAATATTAGCCTAATGATTCACAATGAGCAACAATGATTCACAACTAATGATGATTTCACAACCCAAAATATATAACTCATACTCCAAAATGAATAATCAATAAAAAAAAAGTCATATAAAAAACCCTAACAATGCTAAATGGAGAATCATTACCTATTGCAGTGTTGGAGGATTCAACAGATCAATGTCGTTTTGAAGAACCTGCAAACAAACAAATCGAAGATAATCAATCGGAATGAATCGAAGGGATTCGAACGTTTAACTAAATAATTGAAAGAGAGAATGATAAGGCTAGCAGATATGACAAGGCTAGCATCTATACAAACAAAATATGACACATGCAGCCATACACAGCCCGTGCTGGATCAGAGGCATCTCAACAAAAATAAAATACAGTGTGAAACAAGGCAATATAAAACATATCAAATACAGTAGTTCTGCACGCCAAAATTTAAACCATTATAAACTCCAATTAAAATCAAAGTTGTTCAATAAATAATTTGTTTTAATTTTATCCAAAAAAGTCACTTCGGGTTTGTAAATAATAAATCAGATCATGTTATGATAACATTTTGAGCAGCTCTAAAAAACTTATAACTATAAAAACTATAGTGACTCTTATTTGGGTAAAACTAACAAAGAGTATACACAATCAAATGACACATGCAGCCATACACAGCCCGTGCTGGATCAGAGGCATCTCAACAAAAATAAAATACAGTGTGAAACAAGGCAATATAAAACATATCAAATACAGTAGTTCTGCACGCCAAAATTTAAACCATTATAAACTCCAATTAAAATCAAAGTTGTTCAATAAATAATTTGTTTTAGTTTTATCCAAAAAAGTCACTTCGGGTTTGTAAATAATAAATCAGATCATGTTATGATAACATTTTGAGCAGCTCTAAAAAACTTATAACTATAAAAACTATAGTGACTCTTATTTGGGTAAAACTAACAAAGAGTATACACAATCAAATGGTTTTTTACAATGCATTTCAATAGTTTTCAGAGTTATTAAGTATTTTTAGTGTAGAAAACTATGAGCATGAGATAAATAACTGTTTCTAAAGGTTGTCCTTATGAATATAAAATAAATAACAATAATTATTTACATATAATAAAAATAACTTATACTTAATTGCTAAGGGTTTAATGGGCATGTCCTGTCAATGTAAACAGCTTCCCTAACAATTAACATTTGTCATTAATGGAATCATGTATGGGTGGAAGTTACAATGATGTAGTGACATGATTAAATCAATGGTTCTAATCAACTTACAGTTTAAAAATTAAAAATTGAAAACAAGTTTCTCTTTTCCCTTACACAGAAAGATAGGTTTTTCGCAAACAGATAAAAGAAAAACACAGAAATATAGAAATTTAATAGGGACTTACATATTGAAGCAACCTTGACATTTGACATCCTACAACAAATCCGAAAGAAAACAAAATCAAATTACAAGTGGAATAAAAAATCGTAAAACAGAACAAATATATTTTGTATTTTGAAAATAATTACCATGAAGAATGAATTGGGGGATTGAACGAGGCGCTTGAGTTTGTGCTTCCTCTTCTCGAGTTCGGCTTGTGGATTCAACAGATCAATGTCGTTTTGAAGAACCTGCAAACAAACAACGTTTAACTTTGCAGTTGTGGTTGGAAGATTGCTGCGAAATGCTCCGACGATTTACAATGAAAAAACTATATAAACGAGGCAGGGCGGGGTAGACGTGGTTAAGCAGCCCACTACCTTAGGCCCGTTCAGTTACGTTATTAGGCCCGATTAAGATGGACAATGCTATTTTGCCACAAAAAAACAGATGGACAAAATACTACAACTAAATAGTATTTAATTTAATCTATGAAATTGCATTATCATATCAATTTAGTATTTTATTTTATATATTATTAATGTTATAGAATAATTTATAAGACTGTAAATTTTAATGAAATTTTTTATTTATTCACATCTAATTAAGGGTGATAATAGATTAGGCCGAGTAACGTTTTGCAAGATCTGAATATGACTTATCAAAAGAATTCAAGCCTAAATTTGATACGTGTTCACTTGTAGGTTTACTTGTTCGGCTTGATTCTTTCTTTAGGTGTGACATGTTAGCTTATTTAAGAATTTATATATCAATAAGTCCACTAATAATTGGCTTCAATGCACACGTTTGATGGGCCAACAAAATTCATATTTAAAAAAGCCCCAACAAAAAGTCTCCAAACTAAAAACCCCGTAAAATTTTGTCCTCTTAGTGGGACCTATTTTTTCAAAAAAAAAAAGAAAATTTATACTTTTCTCTTTTTTTTAATTTTTTTCACAAAAAAGTTTTTTAAAAAAATGTTTAGATTTTTTGAGAATTTTTTTGATATTTTCTAGGAAAAAAAAAATCAATTAACAAAATATTATGCCTATGAGCCCCTCGCTTAAGCTCACAAAAAATAATGAAATAATAGGTAGAGACTTTTAAAAAAATTATTTTAATAGGAGTATAATAGTAGGAGATTTTTGAAGAGGGGTTTGGACTTTATTGACAGCTCTATTTTTAAAATATATTAGTAAAATTTAGTCCAATTTTAATATTTAAAATGATATTTTGAAGAATCTGACTTTATATGTCATCTTATTTCAATTTTATTTTATAATAATAAATTTAAATATATTAAAAACTAAAATAGATTAATAGGCATAAATTACTAAAGGTTCGATATCCGACAAAAAATAAAAATTTAATATAATAATTGTAGTAGTAGTAGTAGTAAAAAATATTATTTAAATTTATTTGAATAGATTGGTCTGATAGATTTAAAAATATAAAAAAAATAAAAAAAAATGTGGTGTGTAGTTTAATATTTTTAACTAAATAAATTTTTTTAGAAATTGTCTTTTTAAAAAAAAATGAAAAACTTTACTTAATTTATATGTGATGTAGACTAGACTGGTCGATCGGACTTATTTTCACTCAACAGATAGATTATAATTTGTGCTTTGACTAAAAAATGGATGATAAATGCCAGAAAAATAAGAAAATAACATGGCAAACCTTACATTATTTGGCTAAAACATCCATATATTACTCAACTTTCAAAAAAAAAAAAAAGTTGTCATATTAGAGCAAAGGTAACAATCAAATTTGTATAGTTTTACAAACAATAGGTGAGAGTTTCGTAGTGGTGAAATTTGAAGGAGCGGTCAGTGGTTAGGATGGTGCTAGTGATAGTGAAGCTTCTCTTGTGGTAGCTTTATGTGATTTGTAATTAAAGTTGAGTGAAAGTAGAGGTAACAATAATGAGGTGACGAGGGATGTAGCAGATAATAATTGATAAATTGTTAACGATGGAAGTGATGTGGTTAAGATAGTAGTATTTAATAAAGTGTGGATGCTTTGAAAACACATACGTATTCGTATCAGTTTTGTCTATGATACTAGCAGTATCTTATGAAAATCAAACAAATAAAAAACCTGAGACACATGATCAACTTTGAGATGTTATATATATATATATATGATAACTGAGTTTATTTTTCTTGACAAACAATAAAAAAAGGTGTTGATTAAATTTATTTTAAAGTTTTATAAAAAAAACCCTAACAATGGTAAATGGAGAATCATTACCTATTGCAGTGTTGGAGGCTGAACTGAAGAAGGCAATGAAAGAAGTGCGCTTTATTTATTTCCAACTTGTGAATATCTTTTCAAGTTTCCGCCATATAAAACATGCCTCTCATTTTAGGATACCACCGTGGAATTAGGGCCAACTTTTAAATTTGTTCTCTTTTTAATTACATCGTGAACAATGTTTTAAAATAAGTTAAATACCACTTATAGTCCTTTAACTTAATTTCAGTTAATGTTTTAGTCTTTTATCTTTTCTTTTTTTCTTCTCAATTTGATCCTTTATTTTAATTTTAAGTGATAATTTGATATTTTATGTTTTAAAATTTCAAGTGTTATCCTTATTTTTTGCAAAATTTCAAAAAACTCATAAAATATTTCAAACAAAACCTATAATATTAATTATCATCCTCAATATAACGCAGTTTCATCAAATTCATAACTAAATCTTTAAATAAACTCATATTTTCATCTCTAACAACATCAAATAAAGAATGACAAATATGAGTTTATTTGAAAATTTTAGTTACAAATTTGATGAAGTTTATTTTATATTTAATTGGTTCTCTTGCAAATTCCCTCAAAGTTTTGTCTCCAATATAGAAGATGATGACATTTTTTTTTTCAATTAGTTCTTCGTTTTCTTGAGTAGTCATTGTTGCATGAAGAACTGATTCACCCTTAAATGCATTCACCAAACCTTGATGTACCAAAACAACATGCATCTTTATCTTTCAAATATCAAAATCATTTAATCCATTGAATTTTTCAATATTAAACTTTGTAGTTCCACTCATTGCTGCCATTTTCCACATATGACGACAATTGTTAAAATATTAGTTGAGGCTGCAATTGAAATTAACCAACTAAGAATATGTCAAAACAATAACAATAAAATTGTAAAAATAGAATTGCTATAGTGCAAATTTTGATACTTAAACAAAACAAAACAATGTAAATGAAATTAAAGAATGAATAACACTAAAATATATGTGTTCAGCTTCAATTACTTGAGACCTACGTCACGTGAAAAGAGAGCAAAACAATTCACTATGAGTATGAAGTTTACAAGAATAAAGTCTTTACAAGTGTAATATTTTTCTACCAACGAAACAAGTTTCTCACTTACAATCTCTTAACTTTCTCTCCCCTTTAGTCTCTTTATTTTGCTAATTTTTTATGAATATTCAGCTGATATTGCATAGACCTCACCTTTTCACCCTCAACAACAAATGCATGTACAATTATATATAGCATGCTATAACAAGTTATCTTAACTATCTATAATAAATTTATCGTAACCAAGTTGAACAAATTTAATTATAACAAACATTAAAAAATAACTAACTCTAATTATTGATGAATGAGACATATCCTCTAATCACACATAAATTTGTTGATTAATTTCTATATATACATATTTAATAATTATGTACTTTTTTGTTATGTTACCTTGCTATTATAAGAATATGATATCTTTTTCAATGTACACTTAGCTGTTGAAAATTGAAATTTCTATTTAGTTAGTGTCACGTAGCTGCTATCAATGTTTTCTTTAAGCTATTGCTTATGAGTTACGATTCAACCCAACCATAGCTTTTTCTTTTAATAAACAGTGAATGCAGGTAAGGAGATTCCAATATCTGACACTAGGCCTGTTTAAGCATTACCCCTTTTCTACATACGTTTCCACCTTGGGGAGGTTCATTTATGATTTATACCTTGGACCACAAAGTAAATTTATGAACACTAAACAAACAAAACAAAACAAATTGTGAATTCACACATGGTCCCAAAAATAAGTGAGATTGCATTAAATGATACTCCATTTGTTTTTAAAATAAATGTTGTATTAGCGCAAATATAACAATACAAAACAAAACAAAAAGAAGCATTAGATTATAAAGTTTGAATTAATGGATAAATGAATAAATCAAAGTCGACACATGTGAAGTATATTGGTCCAAAAAACAGAATATAATTTGGTTAGGTTCCAGATGGAGGGGAGCACACCATGTGTGGCAGTGGCAGGCCTAAGAGTCTTTTCTAAGGGAATATGGAATTGTGAGGCTCTTAAGATGAGTAGTGGAGCTATAACTTTGACACTAACTTGTTGTGGCATTGAATTTTAGCTGAAAAATGAATCGAGCTAACTTACCAATCACTATCTCAATTCTCGGTCACCCTTAGTGGCCTACTTTTATATGCATTTTGATTTTAATCACTACTCCTGTTGAAGGACACTGCTATGTTAGTACAAACCATTTATATATATATATATATATATATATATATATAAAATAAACGTTTATTTTAGGTTACTTTTTAAAATATTAAAGGTAAATTTATAAGGGAAGTACTCATAAGCTTATGAATATTACTTACATATTTGTTTATGCGGTAAATATTTATTGAAGGATGGATAAATTATTTATAGTTTTTCAAAAGTAATTTAAGTCTCACTTAAATAAATTTTGGATGAAGGAATAGTGTAGAAGTTTAAGATAGAACAACATATATATATATATATATATATATATATATATATTTTCTTCTAATAATACTATTCGAGTTTGATCGTGTAACATCTATTAAAGAAAATATCCTTAATCTACCGATAATAACAAAATGTATTAAAAATAAATAAAAAAATATCATATAATTTTTTTTTCTTTCATATATATATATATATCATATATATATATATATATATATTGTGGTTCATATAAATGTTTATTTGTTTTTGACAAAACAGACTTTCACAAAAGAATTTGCTAAATGGTCCTTGGCACCGTAATGTCCCTAAATAGAAAAGGACATCAATGTCTCTCCACTGATCTCGTAAGTAACTATGATTCATACAAAATCTTTTTAAAAAAGTCAATATAAATAGGAAATTGGATTGGATGTCAATTGTGCGGCACTTATTGTTCATTTAATAGATATAATAAAAGATAATATGTAAATAAATTATTATATTCTATTCGAATTTAATGTTTAATGAATCAATATAATATATTCGGATTAAATACAATATTCAATGAATCAATACGAAAAGATTAATCTATAATTTTATCTTATAATCTATTTATAGTTAAAATTTTTATACTAAGTATGAACACTATTAGATAAGGATAATAATTTACTCAATTACTTTATAAAATATAATTTAAAACATAAAAATTTAAATATAATAAAATATAAATATAAATAAATTAATACAATTTGATATTAAACTTAAACATGAAATATTTATAACTAATTTAATAAAATATTTATGATTTTATCACAAAAGGTAGTTTTATCTTTTATATAATTTAATAAATCAAAGTCAAAATTATAAAAATATAAAAATTAATTGAAATTTTAAAATAAATATAATTTGTTTAAAAGATATTTTTGTCATTCACATATAACTTATAGCATATCTTTATTATGTAACAAATA
>JBBPBT010000217.1:1101972-1113609 GCA_037974875.1 Cicer bijugum
TATTACATTCTGTTAATTGATAGTTTATTTGTGATGAATGGTTAACTGATTTACTAGCAACCTTTAATAGCTCTTAAATTGCATATTTATTATATTCTGTTAATTGATAGTTTATTTGTGGTGAATGGTTAACTGATTTACTATTAATTTCTTTATTTTTGAAAATGATTCACAATTAATTAAATTGGCTTTTTATTTCGGCTATGATATAATAACTTTATGAACGTAAATTTTGATTCAATATAATTAATTATATATTTATGTTTAGAATATAAAATATTTTTATCACGTATTTATTATATCTTTATTACTATATTTCTTTTTCATTATTTTGTTTCTTTTCTTTAATTAGAAGGAAGGTCAATTCCTTATACGCAGGAGAACATCAATTTTGATTGCATACATTCTAAATCCTATAAATAATAAGTGACTTAATAAATAAACTCTCATATTATATTCGAACTAATTCATTCAAACGAAATTAAATTATAAAACAAAAAATGTATTTTTTTAGAAGCAACTTTATTTTCCTTAATTACTTTTGTTTCCCAATAATAACAATTCATCTAGCTCACCCTCCAAAGTTGAGCACAACACCAACCACTACTAAAAATAGCTTTTTACCTGCGGATTTAAGCAACAAATCCGCATAAAGACACATTACCTGCGGATTTACTGGCGGATCTATATCCCTACATAAAACCTTCGTGGATAATTATTACTTGAGGATTTCTAAATCCGCAGAAAAAGTAAATAAATTTCGCAGCAATCATTGAATAAACTTAAGGGATTTTCTTACGATGTTTCATACAGAAATATATGTAGTACTATTCTTACAAATTTGTCTCGCGTGAAAATCCGCAGGTAAATATCCATATATCCCCAATTTACCGCTCGCATGAAATTCCGTAGGTAAATATCCACATACCTTAATATATTATTCGCATGAAAATCCGCAGGTAATTTCGCATCAAAATTATTTTTAAAGAAAAATCCACAGAATATTTGCTAAAATTTCTGATTTTTTATTTATATGAAAAATTTAACTAAAAATATAACAAAATTTATATTATGTTAACAAATCAAAACTAAATATTAATTAAAGAATAGTCCAAGTATTGTAATACTTCTAAACAGGATTATATCATATTGCAAATATTGCAAATCATAACTAAGTATTAATTAAAACATGTTTAAAAAAAAAAACTAAGTGTAATCAAATACATGATACAACAAAATTAACAAAATAAAAACAAATACTATTCGGTCACTACCAATATCATCATCCCCATTATCTTTCATTAACTTACGAAAAGAAGATCCAAAAATTCATAAATGTTGCATGAGAAAAGTGAAATTTTTGTTGGTCTCGACCATCTCTTTTTGTTGTCATTGCAATTGTTGCTTGATCAACAACTTTTCTTTTTCTTGTTCTTGTCTTTGCTAAAATAATTCAAGGATTGAATATGATTTTGATCGCAATAAAATTGGACATTGTAATTACAGTATCACCAGTTCTCTTGGTCAACCCTTGCCTGCTTCAAAAGAAATTGGACAAGCTGTTGTGTCACAGTGAAGATATCAATATCAGAAACTTTCTCATGTAGCCATATATATCAAAAGCAGCAAAATCCTCAATCTAAATGTTGTTCTTAAGTTAATCAATCTCATTGAACCTAGATTTCTATTTTAGAATAAAGCCAAATATATGACAAGACACCACAACCCAAAATACTTTCACCACCACTATCATATATGTAAGGTATAAAAATTGGATAACTTCTGTTAGGAGACAATCAGACATTCATGCATACAAATATATGGATTTAAGGAGACAACAGTTTAGTTTACCCCAGGTTTGTATTTGGCATATATGGAAGCTAGTTTATTGAAAAGTTGCATTAATTGAACAGGGCTATCCTTCTCGTATCGCATCATATCGCAAAGCATCCTTCTCATATCGCAAAACATATAGCACGACCAAACATAGTCGGTCCATATCTGATATGCTTTCATTGTTTAGTAGATTTGTCACTGCCTGCAAAAGAGTGCACATAGAGACAAAAGTTATTCCTTACAACCAAAACTTACTTTAACTTTATCATTTTTAAACTGTTACCAGTCCATATAACAGCAATTAACAAGGATAAATAGAATTGCATTTTTATGTGAGGAGTGAGGATAAAAATAAGACTACTTCACATAACAAATAGTTTATTGTTTTTAACATAGATTAATAGTGAAGTGAAACTAACTGTGGATATTATTAAAGAAATTGTTTATTCTTATACTTTGTTGTAGTTCCTTGTCCTAAATTCGTATATTGTTGGAAATTCAAATGCGAGTAAGAAGTTCAACATTAAAAGGAAAGGGCAAAGTGAGAACAGAGTGACTACTATAACATTAAAAGGAAAGGATTTTCTCGTTTTTTCTGTTGTCTCCAAAGTGCTTTTTTAGTAGTGGGGATATAATAAATAGATATAATAAAATCATATAATTAATTTAATACTATTTCAAAAATTAGACAGTATGCAACTAACAAACCCCTAGAGGCATTACTAACTATTGAGATAATATATCTCAACATTATCATTGGTATTAGTAAAGAAAGTTTCTTAGTTTATTTGATGCTCAACTTCTGAATTTGGAGAAACAGCAAAGGATAATTTAAAATAATTAAGACTATATTGTATACCTCAAAAGCAGCTTATTGCCCTACATTGCAAGCCAACTCCTATTCTGTCTGTGAAACTAACATAAGTTTTCACTCTTCAACTATCTTGCTCATTTATGTTACCAAAGTTACATGCTTTGTCACATTCCCATGCATTTTTCTATACTCAGGGTAGTTGTCAACAAACTTGGCCATGTCCTGTGCAAAGAGTCAAATCATGAATCAGTGAGTTTTAATATGACGTACTATGCTGATTTCAAGTGGTGACAGCAAAGACATACTTGATAGATCCACTAATATGCAACAAAAACATACCTGTTGGAAAAGTGTGCTAAAATGAATCTTTAGGAAAGCAACAAGGCTAAGCAACAGGTACAAAACATACTCAACCATAAAAAAAATATTAGACTAGAAGTTAAATGAACTAACAAAAACATACTCAACTACATCTTATTAGTGAATGTGAACATTAACTACATCTGGAGTAGCACAACGACAATTAACTAATATGGCTGACTTTCTAAACAGAGTAGCAAAACTTTGAATATCAAAGATGAACATAATCAATTTGTTCTCTTTATATTTTTCTCCTAAGTTGAAAATTTAAATGCATTGCTAGTTTCTATTTGGATATTTTGTTGCACTGTTCAGCTTTAATACATATCCCTTGCATCAATAAAAACAAATAAAGATAAAACTTTTCATCAAGCAGGAGGCTGAGGAACTCTGCTATGACTGGTGCTCACTTTTCATCCATTAATTTTTCATGGTTTTAATACTACTTGATGAAAGCAACACAAAAATAGAAGCTTCTTACTAGAATCACAAACAAAAAAGAAATGGAGTCCTTTTCTCCCCTATTTTTTGTCCTTGTGTCCATAGAAAAATCATTTATATATTTTTGGAGTCGTGTGTCCTTGTGAATGTTGCGATGGAGGTGTGGAGAGACAAGATGAGATAGGATTAGGAATTACAACATTAGAGAGAGAGTTGGAGTAAGAACTATAGCAGAAAATATTTAATGCATCATCCCTAAGCCCTAAAAATTAAAACACTCATAAGAAAAGGTAATATTACTTCACATCACAAACAAATCAAGGAAAGGAATTCTGCCGTTCTACCTGCGGAATTCGATATCGCAGAAAATTTCCAAAAATAAATCTGATCCGCAGGAAAATCCTTGTGAGTTATCTGCGGATATATTTCTGCAGGAAAAACGCTAAATTCTAGTAGTGAACACATTGAAGAACACAACACCACACAACTATGACTACATTGCCACATATACTCCCTATTTCATATTCTATATAATACAAATTTGAGTGAATAAAACATTGGCTCTTAAATCAAAGCAAGCATAACAATGACCTTGAAGATTTACATCTCAATCATTTCCATAGCTACTTTGGCTCTATGCACTTCAGCTGAGCACATTAGTAAGATTTAATTTTGCATATCTTAATTTCATTTGCTCCATAGTTCAAAAAACATTATGACGACTTATGCATCTTTTTTTCTTTCTTTTTATACTAGCTTCGGTTAATTTTAGTTATATTGGTCCAAATGGGGGAAGCTTAAGTCCATCTTTTTCAGCATGCTCAAATGGGAAATTTCAGAGTCCTGTGATTCTTGCAAATAAAGATATTGTGATGAACATGGAATTGAAATCTTTAGATACACACTATCTTCCTACAAATGCCACACTAGTTAACAACATATTCAACATTGAGGTATGTTCATCATCATCATCTACCAATCACATGGAGGAGGAGCAGTCATACCTATTTATGCAGCCGCAGCTGCAAATAAAAATCACCAGCCTCCAAGTCATCGTGGTGCTGCCAACTGCAACCTCAATAAAATCAAATTTTCCTCCATGCTTATGATGATCTTTGTGTATCCTCTCACACTGCTTTTTTTGTTAACATTGAAAGTGCAGAAACAGTTCAGTAATGTTTTCAACAGTAATGTTTTCTAGTGATCTAATAGTGAGTGAGTGATTTATTTTGTTCAGTTAGAATTTGTTGCATTATGCTGGGGAAGATATTTTGTTTAAATTGCAAAGAATGTTTACAAGCTCAAAATATCAAATTAGCAACATAGAAAAGCAATCAAGTTCACAGATTCTATGTGGTCAGAAGGTGCTGACTTTGTGTATATCTAGATCAGCAGTTGCAAATCTGAAAGATACAAATTGGATTGGTAGTGATATGATGCACGAATATTATCATTTTTCATTATTGATTCCTCTGTAGATACCAATTTGTAGCAGAGTTTGCAAGTTGAATATAATAGTTTATACAGATTACAGAGCACTATTGTTGTTCATCTTTAGTAATATGTCCACAGCAAAATTGCCTCCCATAATATTTTAGACTTATTTTTCTCCACTCAATATGGTTTTTGTTATTTCCTTCAAAATTATGCATATTTCTTGTGCTTTTTTTGCACAAGTATGTCTTTTTTTAATCGCAGCTAAAAGCTCAAAGCAATAAAAACTAAAATCCACAAGGGAAACGGGTATAAGAACTCAAGATTTCAAACGAATGGAACATCCAAAGTAGATTAAAATTCAACTTACATCAATCATACTAATTAAATTGACACAGTACTAGTAGGCATCTGGTTAGACCTAGTTTGAGAGAATCATCCTAGAAAGCGTATATACAGAAAATGCTCCCTAAAGATTAAATATTACAACAATCTATAATTTCAAATATCTAGAAATTACTTGGATAATGCAAAGACATTGAGGGGCAACCACTAAGCATAATTTTTCAGAAATTAGTGAGTTGCTCAAGCTTCCTAGCCTGAAAAAACCTAGAGCGCCCTTTACCACTTGATTCTATTTCTTCACTTCTCCTCTAGGATGTGGTGAAACCTACATTCCTTAATTTCAATTGCCGCTTGCCATTATTATTACTATTGCTACCACCCTCTTCATCCAAGTCAGACTCCCTGTAATAAATTTCGAGTTTTAACAAAGATAAATATGCATAAACACCTAGCACATAATAAAAAGTGATTTTCCAATATACAAAATGTATGGCTGTGCAAGTAAATTTAACTACTGATGTGAGGTTGGCTTTGATTTGATACTGCTTTTCTGGAAGGGAATGAACCTCGAAGTCCTTAGTCCCTAAAACTATGGATGTTAAAAAGAAAAACCATAGTTGGAAACAATTTTTAGATTTTATGTTGAACTCAACTCAGCATCTGACTTAAGTTGCTTATGATGGTTATAAATAGAACCTAGCAGTATGTTAACATGAAACGATCCATAATGGTCAACTGAGCTTACCAGCCTAGTTCAAGTGCACAGTAGAAGTTACAGCATTAAAATCGAGAAGAAAATGTATCCTAGAAACATTTGTGGTTGGAAGGGTGCTGCGACTGCGAAAATCCGAAAGAAGGACAATTTATAATGAAAAAACTATATAAAGGAGGCAGGGCGGTGTAGACGTGGTTAAGCAGCCCACTACCTTAGGCCCATTCAGTTACGTTATTAGGCCCGATTAAGATGGACAATGCTATTTTGCCAAAAAAAAAAAAAACAGATGGACAAAATACTACAACTAAATAGTATTTAATTTAATCTATGAAATTGCATTATCATATCAATTTAGTATTTTATTTTATATATTATTAATGTTATAGAATAATTTATAAGACTGTAAATTTTAATGAAATTTTTTATTTATTCACATCTAATTAAGGGTGATAATAGATTAGGCCGAGTAACGTTTTGCAAGATCTGAATATGACTTATCAAAAGAATTCAAGCCTAAATTTGATACGTGTTCACTTGTAGGTTTACTTATTCGGCTTGAGTTTTTCTTTAGGTGTGACATGTTAGCTTATTTAAGAGTTTATATATCAATTTCACAAGTCCACTAATAATTGGCTTCAATGCACATGTTTGAGGGGCCAACAAAATTCATATTTAAAAAAGCCCCAACAAAAAGTCTCCAAACTAAAAACCCCGTAAAATTTTGTCCTCTTAGTGGGACCTATTTTTTCAAAAAAAAAAAAATTATACTTTTCTCTTTTTTTAATTTTTTTTCACAAAAAAGTTTTTTAAAAAAATGTTTAGATTTTTTGAGAATTTTTTTGATATTTTCTAGGAAAAAAAATTCAATTAACAAAATATTATGCCTATGAGCCCCTCGCTTAAGCTCACAAAAAATAATGAAATAATAGGTAGAGACTTTAAAAAAAATTATTTTTATAGGAGTATAATAGTAGGAGATTTTTGAAGAGGGGTTTGGACTTTATTGACAGCTCTATTTTTAAAATATATTAGTAAAATTTAGTCCAATTTTAATATTTAAAATGACATTTTGAAGAGTCTGACTTTATATGTCATCCTACTTCAATTTTATTTTATAATAATAAATTTAAATATATTAAAAACTAAAATAGATTAATAGGCATAAATTACTAAAGGTTCGATATCCGACAAAAAATAAAAATTTAATATAATAATTGTAGTAGTAGTAAAAAATATTATTTAAATTTATTTGAATAGATTGGTCTGATAGATTTAAAAATAAAAAAAATAAAAAAAAAAAGTGGTATGTAGTTTAATATTTTTAACTAAATAGATTTTTTTAGAAATTTTGTCTTTTTAAAAAAAAAATGAAAAACTTTACTTAATTTATATGTGATGTAGACTAGACCGATCGATCGGACTTATTTCCACTCAACAGATAGATTATAATTTGTGCTTTGACTAAAGAATGGATGATAAATGCCAGAAAAATAAGTAAGAAACTAACATGGCAAACCTTACATTATTTGGCTAAAACATCCATATATTACTCAACTTTCAAAAAAAAAAGTTATCATATTAGAGCAAAGGTAACAATCAAATTTGTAGAGTTTTACAAACAATAGGTGAGAGTTTCGTAGTGGTGAAATTTGAAGGAGCGGTCAGTAGTTAGGATGGTGCTAGTGATAGTGAAGCTTCTCTTGTGGTAGCTTTATGTGATTTGTAATTAAAGTTGAGTGAAAGTAGAGGTAACAATAATGAGGTGACGAGGGATGTAGCAGATGATAATTGATAAATTGTTAATGATAGAAGTGATGTGGTTAAGATAGTAGTATTTAATAAAGTGTAGATACTTTGAAAACACATATGTATTCGTATGAGTTTTGTTTATGATACTAGCAGTATCTTATGAAAATCAAACAAATAAAAAATCTGAGACACATGATCAACTTTGAGATGTTATATATATATATATATATATATATATGATTATAACTGAGTTTATTTTTTTTGACAAACAATAAAAAAGATGTTGATTAAATTTATTTTAAATGATTATTACTTGCTGAATTTACATTCCTCTCATGCTCAAATAAAAAAGATGGTCAACACATTCATTAATGATATGTATTATTAATATAATTAAAAAATGAACACTGGTTTTATGATATTAGCTACCCGAAGTTATAAAACTTTAAAAGGTGACAAACACCTCATAAGCTGTTAAGTGGTATGCTTAGCTAAGAAGTTTACACAGATTGTCGTATTACCAAGCCAACATAAGCAATTCAACAAACTGGTATACTCGGATTGTACTTTTTAAATAAATTTGGGTCCATATACTTGGATGTATATTGCACTATTACAAAAGCATAGTAAAGTATAAAGGGAACTTCTTTTTCCACCTCCATATCCACTTCGGATTTCGGAAGAAAAAACACAATTTATTTGCCCTTTGAAAATATATTTCCAAATAAAAACACAGTTTTTTCCATCCAGAAATATATTTCCAGAAGCATGTGTTGTTTTTTCAAAGTAAATAAGGGGAAGAAATTCCCAAGTATAAAAGTGAACACATGTGCAGTGCTGGATGCTTCTTCCAGAAGAACCGACCAAAAACCGAAAACAATTATGCATCTATTGACAAAGCAAGCTTCACAGCTAATACATGTGTATGCTATGATTGAGCATAATACCAACAAGGTCTTTCATTTAACTATCGTTTGAAGCATTGATTCCATTTTCTCTTTGTTCCTACACATGCTAATCAAGTCCAAATACTTCATAGCATCAAGTGATGTAAGCCCTTCAAGAAAAAACTTTAACAAACGACCATGTGTTCCCTGCATCACATCAAAACACTGCTCTAGTGCACTCACTTCTTGCTCTTTGCTCAACTCCAATGCCTCCATTAGTGGAAGTACTTGCACTTCCTCTTCCATGAAATGTTGTTTGCATCGCGCCTAATGAAAAATTAGGGTCCAAATTTAAAAACAAAAAACAGAAGATCACAATTCACAAATTGACTACTTAGTAAGAAGTAACACTAATGTCCAAAGAGCCACTATGAAATCATGAAGATCCAAATCTGATTGAAATTATAACTACCAAATTGAGAGCATCAGATGCCTCTAAATTGAGTAGACAGTAAAATAAAATGAGAAAATTAATTATTTTAGCACATCTATAATTCGTTATGCCCACACATGTAATATCAATTGGTGATATTATTTACTTTACACTCTAAAATGAGGGTTTAACAAAAAATGAATTATTCCTAAATTTACTTGCAATAACTTGAGGCGATTAAAATTCACAGACTATCAACCACCAAGTCCAAATCCCACAAAATTTATAGAAGAGGTTAGGCCGAGCCGAGCCGGACTGGCGGCGCCCGTGCGCGTGTGGTGGTCCATTTGCTTGCGTTCTCCCTCCTTCACAAAATTGCAGTGCCCCTTGGGCCCAACCCAAGTGTGAAACTAACACCTTATAAATGCTATAAATGAGTGTGTTCCCTCCTATGTGGGACTTCTCATTTTTCAATTCACAACATTAAAAACCATCATCAATGCCATTTATCTTCCATCATTTCCTACACTTCAAATCCAAGAAAAATGAAGAAGAAAAAAAATCAACTTATGTACAGATAAAACCTTTTTTTTTAATTAACAAATTTATTTCATATCGATTTCAATAGCTTCCTAAATACAAAGGGAAATAGAACTCAAAACGTAACTGAGGCAAAAATATAACAGCTTTAGCAAGCAAACTAGCAACCATATTAACTTGTAGTCGATCATTCTAATACAAAGGAACTGCAGGCGCTCCACCGTTAGAGATATAGACATATTTAGCTAAAAATTTTGCTTTGCGTTTTTTGTTCTCTATTCTATCGAAATGAGTTGCGGTTCTAACAAGAACTATAGACATCATTTTTATCTCAATGTAAAGCTAACCATTTGTTATGAATTATTAAAAAAGTAATTTTCATACTTAATGATTTAAAGATTTTAAAGAAAAGTAGAAGAGTATATTTTATGTTTGTTTGTGAAAATATTTTTTTTTTTAATAAAAAATCAATTACAAAAATATTTTTTAGAAGCTACTAACAAAATTGGTTTAAATTATTATTTAAAAAAAAAATTCAAATGTGGTTTATTTTTGTAAAAAAAGTGTTTACAAAATAAACCGTAACAAACCGGTTCTAAGAACAATAAAGTAGGATATATAGATTGCAAGAAATGAGTGAATTTTTTTTATAAAGGCTGAACTGCACATCCAAAAACTGATTGTTTAGAAACACTGGTATTGTAAGATTTATTAAAGCTCAATTTGAAGAAACATGATTGCATGAGGGAACACTTTAACACAATTACTAAAGAAGGCAAACATTTTTAATTTTGAATCAGAGTTTCTGATGGCAAGTATAGGCAAAGTTTTAAATTGTAGCATTGCATCGCAATCCTTGATAATTGCAGGTGTATTGTATTCACGTAGATATCAAAAAGCTTGTTATTGCGACCCAAATTGTTGAGGTGAACTTTAAATTTAAGTTATATCTCCCACTAGTAAAAAAATTAAGATGCTATAAGGGAGAAAGATTCCTTTGCATGACAAGAAATGTGAACTTTTCTGTTGAGGGGTTAGAACCAAGAGTGAGCTTTTAGAAGATGTTTCACCACTGGCCTACATCTTTGAATATTGGTTGTAGGGATCTAATACCTAATTATGTGGTCATTTTAGCAACTAATATGCTTTATTGTACAACCCTATAATAACTGCAAAAAAAATGTAAGGTGTAAGAGATCTAATGAAATTATTTGCTCACTTACATTATTGTTCACTTTAAGAGTGATGTGAAGTTCCTATGTGAAATGGCAGCCAAAACTCAAATTTAAAATTTTAAATCCATCTTAGAGTTTAAAGAAAGAAACACTTGTTCAACTTAGAAATATTATGTGAGTGTTCTTTTCTTAGAGTCTAAAATCTTTTATATATATTTAAAATAGACTTCCGAATGTCACCTCATCATATTTTGCCACCTATTTATATTTCATCCACATGGCTGATGTGTACGTCTTGAGAAGTATGTCATCCTCCTTCAACAACTTCTTTAATCTCTTTAATTCCTATTTTTTCTTTTTCTTCCACAATTTCTTTAATACTTCCAAAATCTATTTGATAATATTATTTTATAATAAATTTATAAATTATAAAATTATTTTACAATTATTTATAATAAATTTATAATTTATAAATTATTTTACAATTTGATAATAATTTATAATTTATATTATTATCAAATTATTTTATAAGTTAGTTTATAATAAATATATAAATTATTTTATAGTATTATTAGTCACTTATCAATTGTAATAATTTATAGTATTAGTCATTAAATTCAATTAAAAAACCACCTAATCACTCATAAATATCGACATAAATGCTATTTATCTAATTCTCCTTACAATTATATTATTCCACTGGTGAATAATAATTTTATACTTTAAAAATTCAATTACTCATTAATGTCAATCAATTTATAATTTCTTTATATTTATCTCAATCTATTTTTTTAGTAACCTTGTTTCAGTCAACCTTTAATAGAAATTGTGTGGTACATTGTAAAGTTATTTACTCTTCATCATCAACTTTTAATAGAAATATGGAAGTCAAATTTCATTTGCTAGTA
>JBBPBT010000217.1:1120120-1130348 GCA_037974875.1 Cicer bijugum
GTAATTTTCATTTTTAATTTTTTTAAATTTAGAATAATATAAATTTTCTGAAATAATAAATTTAATTAATATTTTTAAAATAAAAAATTTCAAAATTTTAAATAATATCTATATTATAAATATATTATTTTAAAAATGAATAATATTGAGAAACAAAATTTATATTTTAAAAATTTGACTAAAATTTCAAAATTTTAAAACATTCAAAATTTTAATTTTTTTTAATTTTAAAATTACGTTTCAAAAATTTTGAAGGTATAAGTTTCAAAAATATTTTATAAATACAATAAATTATATTTTGAAAATTTAAGTTAATTTAAAATTTCAAAAATAAACTCATTTTATATTTCGAAAATTTTATAATCAACCAAAATTTTAAAAACTTAAAAATTTTCCAATAATTTTTGATATAATTTTCCAATATAGACATGAAGCTGAGCTCCACCTAGTTCACCTCACAGAAGATAACAATAACATAGCAGTTGTGGCAGCTCTCTACAATTTGGGTGATCCTGATCCTCTTATCTCCAAGGTAATAAAAAGATCAATTTACCATATACATATATATTCTTACCATAGTACATATACATATATATTCTTAGCATAATTTTAATTTGTGGTCCCTACCTCCAATTGTAGCTACAATATAAATTTTTAAGATGTCAATGTAGCGACATTATAATTATAATTATAATTATGGTCGTATCAATTGCATTTTTATGTATTTCACTGGTAATTGCATTTATTAATGCAGATTGAAAATGAATTGATTGAACTAGAAAAGGAGAACCGTGCAGGAAATAAAAATGCCAAGATAGATCTTGGCACCTTTGATGTAGAGGAAATAAATAAAAGAATTCATAGGTATTATAGATATGTTGGCTCTCTAACCACTCCTCCATGCACAGAAGGAGTCATTTGGAACATAATTGGCAAGGTACTAACTTAATATTCTCTTCCATGTCATTTTAAGCTTAAAAAAGATTAAACAAAATTACTTAATAAAAATATCCCATATTTCAATATCTTCCAAACTAATAAAATTTTATTTAAAATATTAAATCAATTGACTTTATTATCAAATAAAAAATAAATAATTTAAGAAATCGATTATAATAATTTAATAAATAATTTTATATTTTAAATTATCTAAAATTAATTTTTGATAATTTTTCTTAATAGAGAACTTTGATAATTTTTTTAATAATTGCTAAAAAAACACTATTACAAAATTTAAAAATATTTTATATTAAAATTCATTTTAAAACTCTCCATTTATAACTTTATTATGTATACTTAATTATATACAGGTTAGAACACTCTCGAAGAAACAACTTGAACTTCTAAGAGCACCGTTGGGTGGAGAGTTTAAACAAAACGCAAGGCCACTTCAGCGATTGAATGGTCGCAAAATTGAGAGGTATTCCTACCACAAATAGAGGCAGGGGACTCAAACACCATGAACCAAATTGTAGCATAAAAAAAATTGGAGAATTCTCTAATGTAAGGATGTATAGAAAAAGAGTACACTTCTCTAGGAATGAGGAGGTCAAAGCACTACTCTGTTTTTTGGCCTTTTCAAAATGCATTTATTGTAAGCTTTTATTTTTCATCCTTTAATAATATTGTTGACATTGTTGTTGTCAACGTCCTCATGTTGTCTATCATTCTTGGAATGGTAGATTTATTTAAGGTCAAACTAACAAATTTCAATAACACCTATTAAAGGAATAAAAAAAATATTAAAAATAACTATGATAATGGATATAGATTTAAGTATTGTAGTATAGTATGTGTTTTTGTACCCACAATTAAAAAGAATGTCCGATATAAATGGATATCAATCTTAATTCGAATGATAATTCATATACTCATTCGGTTATTTAAATACTTATATATGTACTTGTTATTTGTGTTTAAATTAAATTAAATTAATAAATTACAAAACATTACATCATTTTAATATAATTAAAAAAACATTTAAATTTTTTAGTCACACAATGTCTCAAGATCTCATTTAAATTTAAACATTACATCATTTAAGTCACACAATGTCTCAAGATCTCATTTGCAACAATTGTACATAAAATTTATGATCAATAATCGTGTAGTACGGCTTTAAAAAACGAAATTTCATCCAGTTTTGAACTAAAATTCTGTTTGGGGACCATAATTGAAGAAAAACAAATAGGGGGACTACATTCGCGATTCACCTAATATAAGGGGATCAATACTGCAATTAAGTCAATTTTTTAATATTAAATCATAAAAATAAAAAATAAAAATATTTAAATTATCTAAAACTATATTTAAATAATATAAATATTAATTTAGAGATATTAAAAGAAACAAAGTAAAAAAAAGGTAATTAATAAACTAAATCCAAATTTATTTGAAAAAAAATAAAATAAGATTTAGAAAACAATTATTATGTTGTAAGAAATTAACTGTAAATATTACTAATTATAATAAACTTAAGAGGAATTTGATTAATTTTTTATTTTATTTGTATATATTTAGATTTGGTATATATATATATATAATAATAATAATAATAATAATAATAATAATAATAATATTTGTTATACGAGTGTAGTATGGAATGAATACTGATGTACCTATATAAATAATTATAAGTGTTTATTTTTATGGATAATTACACATGTTCATATTTATATATTTAATGCAAATTTTTATTTTATCTATATTGTAAGTATTTATTTTTGTAGGTATGCGATTGATAATGGATATGAGACTATGAATCCAATTGATATCCCTAAATTAAAGTTTTAATTAAAAAAATACTTTTAAAAATTTTAAATTTAAACACTCTTATGAATATTAAATACATTCGTAAATATCTATTTATTTATGTTTATACTTATGACTCACATTTTAATATAAACTACACAACATAATTATTATTAAATATCTTCTTTTCTTACTCTCATTGATGTTAATATTCAATGATCTCTAAAAAATTGCAAAATTTGTAAATGTATTACTGATTTTTAACATGCGTAAATTGTACTTTTAGTCCCCCTATTATAGGTGAAAATTGAAAGTAGTCTCTCCATTTTGTTTGTCCCCAGTTTTAGTGCCCAAACAGAATTTGAGACCAAATCATCATGAGTTGTCATTTTTTTAATGACGTGTCAATCTGGTTTAATGAGAGAGTGTTTTTCGCTGGGTATGCTCAATCTGGTTTAATGAGAGAGTGTTTTTCGCTGTTTTCTATCATGTTGGCTTATTTTCGTCCAAATGAATTTGCATTTGCAAGTGTGCTCAATGTTTGTAGAGCTGTCAATTTGACAAGTCCCCATAATTATTGGCCCCGACCCACATTTTGAAGGAACAAAAAAAAATTTAATAATTTAAAAGGCCCCTAAAAGCAAGGCCCCATAAACTAAAAGCCCCCTAAAAATTTGGGGGCCTAGGAGGCCCATAGGCCCACTTTTTTAAAAAAAGAATCGATTTATTTTTTTTTTTCGAAAAAATATGTTCGATTTTTTTTCGATAAAAATTTCTGATTTTCTTTCGATAAAATTTTTCGATAAAAAATTTCTCACTATTTTCGATAAAATTTCTGAATTTTTTTCGATAAATAATTTCCGATTTATTTTTTGATAAAAAAGTCCAATTTATTTTTGATAAAAAAAGTCCGAATTTTTTTGGATAAAAAATGTCCGATTTTTTTTTTCGATAAAATTTTCTGATTTTTTACGATAAAAAATTTCCGATTTTTTTCGATCAAAAATTTCCAACTTTTTTTCGATAAAAAATTTTCGATAAAAAATTTCCAACTTTTTTTCGATAAAAAATTTTCGATTTTTTTTCATAAAATATTTCCGATATTTTTTCAATAAAAAATGTCTGATTTTTTTTCGATAAAAATGTCTATTTTTGTTTCGATAAAAAATATCCGATTTTTTTCGATAAAAAATTTCCAATTTTTTTCGATAAAAATGTCTGACTTTTTAGGGATAAAAAATGTTCGATTTTTTTTCGATAAAAAATTTCCCTTTTTTTTCGATATAGAATATTTGATTTTTTTTCAATAAAAATTTTTCGATTTTTTTTTGATAAAAAATTTCTGATTTTTTTTCGATAAAAGATGTCCGATTTTTTTCGATAAAAAATATCCGATTTTTTTCGGATAAAAAATGTTCGATTTTTTTTCGATAAAAAATTTTCAATTTTTTTCGATATAAAATTTCCCATTTTTTTTCGATAAATAATTTTCCATTTTTTTTCGATAATAATTTTCCCGTATTTTTTCAATAAAAAGTTTCTGATTTTTTTTTCGATAAAAAATCTTAAAATTAACAAAATATTGGGGGCCTATGGGCCCTTAGAGCCCCCTCCCTTAGGCCCCATGAAATAATCGGCCGAAATTAAGAGCCCCTTAAAATATTATTTTAATAGAGGGCCTAATAATAAAAGAAAAAAAAATAAAGGGGTCTTGTAGTTTGGGGGTTTTTTTGACAGCTCTAAGTGTTTGTGAGCAGCGTGATATAGAATATGGCATGCTCTTACAATTTATTTTAATTTATTTTATTTTTAATTGTATTTTTAAAAATATTTCACAACTATTAAAATGATTTTTTAAAATAAAAATTATATTTTTTAATCAGAAATAAAATAATAACTTTATGCCACGTAAGCGTCTGTCACGACAGCTATTTATTGACACGTCATTAAAAAATGACAACTCATGATAATTTGACCTCAAAATTCTATTTGGGGACTAAAACTGGAGACAAACAAAATGAGAGGACTACTTTCAATTTTCACATATAATAGGAGAACCAAAAGTGCAATTAAGTCTATATATATATATATATATATATATATATATATATCTATATATATATATATATATAAACTTTTTAATTATTTGATTTGATCCGTTAATTGATATTATAATTTATTTGATAAAATAGCAACATTTAATAGCTCTTAAATTGCATATTTATTACATTATGTTAATTGATAGTTTATTGTGGTGAATGGTTAACTGATTTACTATTAATTTCTTTATTTTGGAAAATGATTCACAATTAATTAAATTGGCTTTTTATTTCGGCTACGATATAATAACTTTATGAACGGAAATTTTGATTGAATATCATTAATTAATTATATGTTTATGTTTAGAATATAAAATATTTTTATCACGTATTTTTTCTCATTATTTTATTTCTTTTCTTTAACTAGAAGGAAGGTCAATTCCTTATAGGAAGGAGAACATCAATTTTAATTGCATACATTCTAAATCCTGTAAATAATAAACTCTCATATTATATTAGAACTAATTCATTCAAACGAAATTAAATTATAAAATGAAAAATGTATTTTATTTTAGAAACAACTTTATTTTCCTTCTAAATGGAATTACTTTTGTTTCCCAATAATAACAATTCATCTAGCTCACCCTCCAAAGTTGAGCACAACGCCAACATATTCATCAACATAAGAATCATAATATATATTGAAGAACACAACACCACACAACCATGACTACATCGTCACATATACTCCCTATTTCATATTCTATATAATACAAATTTGAGTGAATAAAACATTGGCTCTTAAATCAAAGCAAGCATAACAATGACCTTGAAGATTTACATCTCAATCATTTCCATAACTATTTTGGCTCTATGCACTTCAGCTGAGAGTAAGATTTAATTTTGCATATCTTAATTTCATTTGCTCCATAGTTCACAAAAAATTATGACGACTTATGCATCTTTTTTCTTTCTTTTTATGCTAGCTTCGGTTAATTTTAGTTATATTGGTCCAAATGGTCCTGAGAATTGGGGAAGCTTAAGTCCATCTTTTGCAGCATGCTCAAATGGGAAATTTCAGAGTCCTGTGATTCTTGCAAATAAAGATATTGTGATGAACATGGAATTGAAATCTTTAGATACACACTATCTTCCTACAAGTGCCACACTAGTTAACAACATATTCAACATTGAGGTATGTTCATCATCATCATCATCATCTACCAAATTACTAAAAAATTGAAAATTAATTTTAATTGCAAAGGCTTTAATTTTCTAAAAAAATAAAAATTGTGGCAGTTAATGAGTACTGTTGTGTAAGTATTAATAGGGGTGAGCAAAATTCAGTTCTAAACTAGAACCGTTTGAAAATTGAACCGAATTGGTTTTCAGTATGAAAAAACTGAACTGAACTGAACTGGTTTTCAGTTCAAAAAACTGAACCGAACCGTTTTACAAATTGGTGAATCAGTTTATTATTTTGAATCGAATCGAACCGAACCGGTTTAACTTAGTTTTTTGTTCTTATAAGCCAAAATTTACATAATTCTAAAAAAACAAATTTTGTTCAAGTTTTTTGAAATAAAAACTGGTTTGATTCGATTTTTCGAATTGAAAACCGATTCGGTTCAGATTTAGTTTTAAAAAGTCAGTTCGAAAATAGTTCGATTCTCAAACTTTTTAAATCAATTCAGTTCAAAACCAATTCGACAGTTTAATTCAAGTTTTGGTTTTTTTAAACACCCCTAGTATTAAACACATACACAACGTTGATATTTAAATTACATTTAATTATTTTTATTTTTTTAAAATTATTATTAGTGTTGTATCAACTATTTGTGTCTAGGTCGATGTTGATAGATTTATAATTTTACATTTTGATCAAACAATAAATAAAACAATTGTATGGTAAGGTAAACTGAAATGGTTGAGTTTGATATTTATAGGTGCTTTTTGAAGGAAAAGTGGGAGATATTAATATAAATGGAAAGAGCTACTCATTGAAACAACTTCATTGGCATACTCCTGCAGAGCACTGGGGTAATGATCGTAGGTAAGTTCCTTTTTTCTCGTAAAATTCAAATCATGCATTAAAAAGAGATAAGATTTGAAAAGAACAATTATATCTTATTTAATAAAAAAATAATTATTATTATCTTACAAAACTACTTTTGGACTATGTTGTTCAAGAAGTTATGGGGCATAAGACAAAGTTACATTAACATTACATATAAGTTAGTTGTTAGTTCAATTAAGTTCAGTCTTTTTTTGAAACTAGTAGACATGGCAATGCACCGGGGCTGAATTTCGCCTCCTCCACACCCGCACTCGACTAATCGAGAAAAATTCGCACCCGCTCCCGTTTCATAATGGGTGTAAAATTTAAACACCTATCACTGTCCGCAACGGATCTCGAGTTTCCCCACCCGCACCCGCACTCACTCATATATATATATATATAATTATAAATTTAAAAATCATATTTATTATAATAAAATAATTATTATTAAACAATAATGAAATTAAAAAATATTTTATATAGAAATAAAATTATAATTTTTAATATTAAAAAAATATTAAATATATATATATATATATAAAATTTAAAAATTACAATAATAATACTTGCAGGGCGGGTTCGGGTGCAGGTAGATATCACCACCCCAAATCCGTCCCCGAATTTTAATGTCGGGAAAAATCCGCATCCGCACCCAATTAAAGCGGATTTTCCCCGCCCAAATCAAATGAGTTCGGATAGATATCTGCCAGTGCGGATTTTATTGCCATCCTTAGAAACTAGATAGGATAACTACTTTGATTTAATAAAAAAAATTAATTTTTTATTTATTCAATTTTTGCAATTTGTATTGGACTTTTTATCTTGTAATCACCGGGTTTATGAATTCTCGTGAACGCCAGCAACTTCTCATTCCATCTATACTTTTCACCTCTTCAATTAATTTAGAAAATTATTTTATCTTTTTTATTTCGTATAAAAAGTTTGTTTTTTTTTCTCTATTTAGTCACATTTGAAATTGAAGCAAATTTCTCAACATTTTCAAAACTTCTAAATTATAAAGTTTTTTTTAAACTTTTTGATAAATTTAAAACATTCGAAATATAATTTTCAATTTTTATACAAAATTTGAAAAATAGAAAATTTAATTAATATTTTCAAAATAAAAAATTACAAAAATTTAATTAATATTTATATTATAAATATATAATTTTTAAAAAAATAATGTAGAAAAACATAACTTACATTTCAAAATTTTAAATAAAATTTCAAATTTTTAAAACATTCAAAGTTTTTATCTTCTTCAAAATGTAAAATTATATTTCGAAAATTTAATTTTTGAAACTATTGAAAAATTTAAGTTTTTAAATTTTAAAAGTTCTGAAATTTTGCATTTCAAAATTGGTGAAAGTTTCAAAACAATTTTATAAATACAGTATATTTAAAATTATAATCAACCAAAATTATATATATATATATATATATCCAAACTTGTTGTCAATTATTAGTATTTACTGTTTTTCTTTTAAAAAAAAATATATTGTCAAATGTACGTTAATCAGATATATACTAGTCCATATTAGAAACTAGTTTAACTAAATAAGTGATTGAACTAACCTAATTATTAAATTTTAGACTATACGAATTAATCGACAGGATTAAAAGTAAATCTTGATTGAGATCGATGATATTTAATCAAATTTTATTTATCTATTGATCAAACTTTAGATTATTAATGTGTTTTTTTACCTATAAATCACCTAATTTGATCTATATTTAACAGTTTAAAAAAATATATTGTCCTTGACAATGTTAATTACTAATGTTTGTACAAATATTCCGAATATAGATATGAAGCTGAGCTCCACCTAGTTCACCTCACAGAAGATAACAATAACATAGCAGTTGTGGCAGCTCTCTACAATTTGGGTGATCCTGATCCTCTTATCTCCAAGGTAATACTTGAAAGTCACATTCACAATCACGTGTTTTATAATTATAATTATTGTCGTATCAATTGCATTTTTCTGTATTTCACTTGTAATTGTATTTATGAATGCAGATTGAAGATAAGTTGATTGAACTAGAGAAGGAGAACCGTGCAGGAAATAAAGATGCCAAGATAGCTCTTGACACCTTTGATGTAGAGGAAATAAATAAAAGAATTATGAGTTATTATCGATATGTTGGTTCTCTCACCACTCCTCCATGTACAGAAGGTGTCATTTGGAACATACTTGAAGAGGTACTAACTTAATATTCTCTGCCATGTCACTTTTTTTCAACACTAAAATAAAAATTTAATATATCTTATTATTGCAGACTTAGGACAAAACTAATAACAATGTCTCATATTCTAATATGTCTAAAACTAATAATCTTTTATTTAAAATTAATATTCATAATAAATATTAGATCAATTAACTTTATTATCAATCGAAAAATAAATAATTTAAGAAATCGATTATATCAATTTAATAAATTCTAAGTAATTTAAAAATTAATTTTTGATAATTTTTTAATAAATAACTTTTGATAATTATTTTTAATAAATTTTATAAAAATACTATTACAGAGTTTATAAATATTTTATATTAAAATTCGTTTTAAAATTCTTGTTTTGTAAGTTTGTTCAGTATACTTAATTATATACATTAATTATATATAGGTTAGGACCCTATCGAATAAACAACTTGAGCTTCTAAGAGCACCGTTGGGTGCAGAATTTCAGCAAAACGCAAGGCCACCTCAGCAATTGAATGATCGCAAAATTGAGAAGTACTCTGACGACAAATAGAGGCAGGGAACTCAAACACCATCAACCAAATTGTAGCATAAAAAAAATTGGAGAATTCTCTAATGTAAGGATGTATAGAAAAAGAGTACACTTCTCTAGGAATGAGGAGGTCAAAGCACTACTCTGATTTTTGGCCTTTTCAAAATGCATTTATTGTAAGCTTTTATTTTTCATCCTTTAATAATATTGTTGACATTGTTGTTGTCAACGTCCTCATGTTGTCTATCATTCTTGGAATAGTAGATTTATTTAAGGTAAAATTAACAAATTTCAATAAATCTTATTAAAGAAAAAAAAATAAAATAGAAAGTAGCTATGATAATTGATAAGGATAAAGATTAAGTGTGGTAGTATAGTAATTGTATTAGTACACACAATTTAAAAAAAAAATGTCCGATGTATATGGATAACAATCTTAATTCGTATGATAATCCATATACTCATACCGTTATTTAAATACTTATATCCGTACTTGTTATTTGCATTTAAAATAAATTAAATTAATAAATCACAAAATATCATATCATTTAAATCATAAAAATAAAAAATAAAAAATTTAAATTATCCAAAATTATATTTGAATAATATAAATATTAATTTAGAGATATTAAAAGAAACAAAGTA
>JBBPBT010000217.1:1138678-1161310 GCA_037974875.1 Cicer bijugum
CGAAACATTTATTAAAGGTGAAAATTTCAAAAAGATTTTATAAATACAATAAATTTAAATTTATAATCAATCAAAATTTTGAAAATTTAATAATTTTCTAATAATTTTTACTAATATTTCAAATGTGTGAGTGAAAAGAAAAATTAATATATTAATGAGAGAGTATAATAGTATCTTTAAATATATTAAGGGGATAGAAAGTATAGGTGGAGAGATAGAAAGTAAAAAAACTCTTGAAAGTAAATATATATAATATCAATTTTCAAACTTGTCTTCAACTATTAGTATTTAGTCTTTTACTTTTAAAAAGAAATTAGTAGATGATTTTGGGATAGATATTAATGGGATAGATATTAATCCATATTAGAAACTAGTTTAACTAAATAAGTGATTGAACTAACCTAATTATTAGATTTTAGATTGTACAAATTAATCAACAGTATTAAAGATAAATCTTGATTGAGATAATATTTAACCAAATTTTGTTTATCTAATCAAACTTTAGATCATTAGTGTTTCTTTGGACCTATAAATCACTTAATTTGACCGATATTTAACATTTTAAAATAATTATTAAAAACAAATAGTTTGAATATAATCTCAAATAAAAAGAATATATTGTCCTTGACAATGTTTATTACTAATGATTGTACAAACATTTCGAATATAGAAATGAAGCTGAGCTCCACCTAGTTCACCTCACAGAAGATAACAATAACATAGCAGTTGTGGCAGCTCTCTACAATTTGGGTGATCCTGATCCTCTTATCTCCAAGGTAATAAAATGATCAATTTACCATATACATATATATTCTTACCATAGTACATATACATATATATTCTTAGCATAATTTTAATTTGTGGTCCCTACCTCCAATTGTAGCTACAATATAAATTTTTAAGATGTCAATGTAGCGACATTATAATTATAATTATGGTCGTATTAATTGCATTTTTATGTATTTCACTGGTAATTGCATTTATTAATGCAGATTGAAAATGAATTGATTGAACTAGAGAAGGAGAACCGTGCAGGAAATAAAAATGCCAAGATAGATCTTGGCACCTTTGATGTAGAGGAAATAAATAAAAGAATTCTGAGGTATTATAGATATGTTGGCTCTCTCACCACTCCTCCATGTACAGAAGGTGTCATTTGGAACATAATTGGAAAGGTACTAACTTAATACTCTCTTCAAAACTAATAAAAATTTTATTTAAAATTAATATCTATAATAAATATTAAATTAATTAATTTTATTGTCAGTCGAAAAATAAATATTTTAAGAAATAAATAACTTTTGATAATTCTTTTTAATAAATTTTATAAAAATACTATTACAGAGTTTAAAAATATTTTATATTAAATTTCGTTTTAAAATTCTCTTTTGTAAGTTTGTTTGTATACTCAATTATATATAGGTGAGGACACTCTCGAAGAAACAACTTGAGTTACTAAGAGCACCATTGGGTGCAGAATTTCAGCAAAACGCAAGGCCACCTCAGCAATTGAATGTTCGCAAAATTGAAAAGTACTCTTACCACAAATAGAGGCAGGGAACTCAAACACCCATGCACCAAATTGTATCATTAACAAATATTTTCGGCATAAAAAAATGGAGAATTCTCTAATGTAAGGATGTATAGAAAAACAGTACTTCTATAAGAATGGGGAGGTCAAAGCACTACTATGTTTTTTGGCCTTTCAAAATGCATTTATTGTAAGCTTTTATTTTTCTTCCTTTTATAATATTGTTGACATTGTTGTTGTCAACTTCTCATGTTGTCTACCATTAGGGATGAGAATAGGCTAGACCATCCGAAGGGGCCTATGGCCTGGCCTATTTATGGTCTGGTCTGGCTTGGCCTACTTATGGTCTGGCATGACCTGACCTATTTAATAAAAAGGTTAGATTTAGGCTATTTTTAAAGCCTATTTATTTAAATAGATCAGACTCAGACTTATAAAAAAGTCTATTAGGTCTGACAGATCGGTCTATATATATTTATTAATATTATTTTTTATTATTATATTAATAATATTATTTTCTATTTTTAATTCTATCAATTAGACAATCACTTAGTAATCGTTCTATATTCAGTAGTTATTCCATATTCGGTAGCGGTTCTATATTTGGTAGTCGTTTCATATTCAATAACCGTTCAATTAATCAATCACTCAGTAATTGTTTCTTATTTATTTAAGAGGTAATAATAGATGCGTTTAAAAAGGCTTTTAAAAAGGCTTCCATACCAGGCTCAAGCCAAAAACAAAGTCTATGATAGGCCGTAGGCCAGACTTAGACCGAAAAAATAAATCGTAGGCCAGAATCAGGCCTTTCAAAGTCTGGCATAACTTGGCCTATTCCCACCCCTATCTACCATTCTTGGAATAGTAGATTTATTTAAGGTCAAACTAATAAATTTCAATAACACTTATTAAAGAAATAAAAAATTTATTAAATGTAGATATGATAATGGATAAAGATTTAAGTATGGTAGTATAGTAAGTGTTTTTGTACCCACAAAAAATAATGTCCGATGTAGATGGATATCAATCTTAATCCATATAAATCATATGGTTATTTAAATACTAATATCCGTACTCGTTATTTGTATTTAAATTAAATTAAATTAAATTAATAAATCATAAAATATCATATCATTTTAATATAATTAAAAAAATATTCAAAACTTTTTAATATTAAATTATAAAAATAAAAAATTAAAGTATTTAAATTATCTTAGACTATATTTGAATAATATAAATATATTTATTTAATTTAGAGATATTAAAAGAAACAAAGTAAAAAAAATTAATTGTTTAACTAAATCTAAATTTATTTGAATAAAAATAAAATAAAATATATAAAATAATTATTATGTTGTACGAAATTAACTGTAAATATTACTAATTACAATAAAATTAAGATTAATTTTTTATTTTATTTTATTTCATTTGTGTATATTTAGATTTGATAGCATAAATATTTCTAGTGGTAATAAAATATATGTCTTAATTGACATTTTTGTATTGTATGTAAATATATTTTAACTCGGTTAATTGAGTAAACAACTTAATAAGATGAGGCGGGATGACAATTTTCTAAAAAATCACAATTTATGCCACTGAAGATATTACTGGGTTGAGTTGCGGACTAGGTCGCTCTCTTTAAGACGTTTCGCGACACTACCCAAATTATGCAAGGCAGACTATCAACCACGAAGTCCCCAAGACAAAACAACCCAGATTCACTGTATCAGATTGCCAGATGGATTTCCAGCTTCAGTACTCACGCAATAAACGCGTCCTCTAGCAGTGGGACGAGTAGCCCTAGTTACATTCACAACTGGTTCCACCTTCGGAGCCGTGCAATCCCTTGCCATGTGCCCTAGCTTATGACAATTGTAGCAGGTGAGAATATTAGAGGTACAAGCGCTAGCATAATGTCCCTCTCTCCCACATCGGAAACATCGAACCCTACCCCTCGTTCTTATTTTGTGGTCGATTATAAGGTTTAGCAACTTGTTTTCTCTTGTTGTTCTGATTATTCACCCGACTAGGCCCTCTTGAATTAAAATTCCCTCCTCGGCTAGCCCTCTTATTCTTCATATCCTCCACTTCTCTACATTTTTCCACAAGAACTTGGAAACGTTGAATTCCCAAGGGTAAGACAGAATCTTGAATCTCATACTTTAGTTCGTCTTGGAAATGATAACACATGAATGGTTCATCAATCTCTTCAAGAAAAAACCTGAAATGCCTTGACAACGATTCAAACTTAGCGGCATATTTACCCACGGTCATGTTCCCCTGATGAAGTTTTAGAAAATCATCACCCAGTTTAGTCTTGATACTCATCGGGAAGTATTTGTCTAAAAACTTCCTTTTGAATGATTCCCAGTTCACCTCCTCGTGAGCTGAACCCATCAACAAGCTTGTACTCCTCCGCCAATACTCAGCATCCCCTAATAGCATATAAGTGGCATAGTTGACCTTCACTCTTGCCTGACAGTTAATCATTTCGAAGATCTTTTCCACTTCTTGGATCCGCTGATCTGCTTTCTCTGAATTCTCATCACCCTTAAACTTGGGAGGATTGTAACGACGAAAATCGTCCAATCCTCTTGACTCAGCAGCACATATTTCTATTCCCTTCTTTTCTAGATCCCACAGAGTCTTCGCAGCTGTCTGTGCAGTAACAGAAGTTGCCATGTTATTCATAGCTTCTGCTATTTGATCATTCCTATTAACGTTGGCTCTTGGAGCGTCATTCCTTCTTGGCGGCATGGTTTTCCTATAAGACCATCATCAAGGAGAGTCTTAACACCACTTCAAATAATTCCAAAACTAACTTCTGACTACATCAACACATAATAACTATACCTAACCCAGCACCTCAGACAACTTAACCCGACACATGATCAGATAACTACTCCCTACCTACAGGTTGACCTACAATCTATAACCAAAGCTCTGATACCACAATGTAACATCCCGATTTTTAACAGCGCGAGTGTATGCTCTTTTTAAAACAAAGAAATACTTTTGGATAAATATTTAAGTCGTAACATAACGACAAAGTCAACAAATATTTACAAACAGTGAAATATTTTTTGAAATAAAAATTCAAAATTTTCAAACATCAAAATACATCGGGGTTGTGAGGCCTATCAGACATAGCTCATACCCTTGGGGTATTCTCAGCAGACCTGTACAAAAGCATTGCCCTAAGAATTTTAACTCCCCCCAACATCACATCAAAAAGTGGTACATGGATCCATCTAAATAAAAGTCAAGCTAACAATGTTAGTATGGTACAGTCTTCAAACATACAATAATTACATCCACAAAAGAAAGACCTCTAGTCCCTATACAACTGTCTAATCTGATCATACTACAAAAACTATACGAACTGAGTGATCTCCACGCGCCCCGCAAGATCCTCCTGACACAACTCCAGTCAGGTGTGTCCAACTACCTCTCTATCTACAGGATACTAACCGGTGGGAAGATCCTGGTTCTCATCTAAGGGCAAAGCCCAGATTTCCACAATAATTGTAAAGGTCACCAACCAAAATTAACAAACATCACATAACAAAATTCTTATATTTTCAAATGCTCAAAAGAACCTTTCGTCTTAGCATACTTTTCGAAAAGGTTTTCATATATCAAAAAATAAAAATGCATAAACAATGTTGAAAAATGAAGTTTTAACAAACTGCACTGTCGTAGCCGAATACAACTGAGAAAATGCAGGTTTTCAGTTCTAAAATGGCTCTGAATCAATCAACACTTTAAACATTAATATTATCAATTATGAACTCATAATTAATACCAAATTAATCTCTACAAATTCACACCTCAATTACACATCGAATATTCATAACATCTATTATGAACACATAAGTACATCAAAACTTAATCAACCCAACTTCACACCTCTAAGCAATTACGACAAATCACAACAACAACCGAATACATATATACAATCATCATAGTATAAAAAACATGACTCACATGCCAAGCAACCTAATGCAATGCGTATATACCAAAATGCATGATTCCGGATTTCCAAACCAAAACCCTCCTCGAATGGCATAAATCATAATTGTATCGCCTATCACAGACCAATACTAATTACCGAGGTGCCATTTATCATGGGTCAACACGATTTTCTAAAAAGCGTAAATCGGAAACGTACCGCCTATCACAGACCAGTACTATTTACCGAGGTGCCACCTATCACGGGTCAACACGATTTACTAAAAAGCGTAAATCAAAAATGTACCGCATAACACAAACCAGTACTGTTTACCGAGGTGCCACCTATCACGGGTCAGCACGATTTACAAAAAATGTGTAGTCTATCAAAGACCTACACGACGCAAAAATCCCTGCAAGGATAAGATGAACCAACATATCACATTGCATCATCTCGTGGCCCATCACTGTCACCACTATCACCATGGCCCCATTGCGGTCACCATGTACTATGAAATGCATGAGCATACTCTTACTCTTTTCACCACAATCATTAAGTAAATGCAGCTACTAAAAGATTTCCCTTTTTTAATACTCATTTACCACTAATGATTTTTCAAATTCACCACAGAGCATACTCAAACACATCAAATTCTATCTCCACGATTTCACACCAAATTTACTCACAAATCTCCCATTTTCGAAACTCCACATTTTCACGCATAACCCACCAAATTCATTTTCCATAAATCCACATAAATCACATCTCCAAAAATTTATAATAATCATTATGAACACATAAATCACACCAACCGTAAATCACCACAACAACATTAATATATCAGAGTTCTCCCTCCGCTAACTCGGTGCCAATAGTCTCGATTCATTTTTGAGACTCAATGAGCTAACAACATAAACCTGAATATTTATAACAATTTGTTCACAATAAAACTAATCCAAACACAATAAAATTCCCAAAATTAAATATTTCTCACACATCAAACTTTTAAAACCAAATAATCTATATTATTTACTTAAACTAAATAAAACAAATATTGTCCAAATTTCACATACACATACTCGAATATTAAAACACCAAATTTGTTTTTGTTAATAAAATACTCCAAACTTTTTTCCTTTTCTTTTTAAACTCAGTCCAAGAGTAATTAAAAGAGTAACATTTTAAACTCTAACCATTGTTAATTTCAATCTATCTATTTTCTCAAACTCTTTAACTTAGTTAAAATTTGAACTTTTTCACAACTTTAACAACTCTAAATTTTTCGTAAAATTTCAAATCCAATTCAAACTCATTTATTTGAAAATAACTCATTATATAAATCAAATTCATCAAATTTAATTACCGCCAATTCACACCAACAATCAATCAATTCAATTCCACAACACACATATAATGCCTTTAATAAATTTCAACAATTCAAACATAACTCACTTATTTTCAAAACTCCTCAAATTTAAATTCCATTAAATCACACATAATAACATTAAATTCATTTTTTACAAATTCACACATAATAACATTAAATTCATTTTCTACAAATTCACACATCAAATACATCAAATTTATTTTCCACAAAATTACAAATAATATCCTAAATGCAAACTAAAAGTTTGGAAGGAGCCCTTACGTTAACGATAGCTTTAACACGTGATTATGGTACCGTAATTAATTCTGGAAAAATTTAAGTTCGTGATGTCGCATCGAGAACTAGCTCACTAGCACCGCAACGTGACAATGAGCAACTTTCTCTTATGTCACTTCTCGAAACGAAGTTTTGATCTAAGAGAAAAGTGAAGGTTTTTGTGTTTATGGGTTTTGAAAACAAAGGAATTTGGAAACAGAGAAGGAGAAAGAGGAAACAAACTTGGCAACGCTAGAAACGCTTTCCTTTTCTTTCATGAATCACTTTCTTCCTTTCTTTCATATATATATATATATATATATATATTAAAATAATAATAATATATTATAATTAAAACCAACTAATAAATATCTAACTTTATAGATATTTTTTTTTGGAAAATATCATTACACATCACCTCTCAAATTACTTTTTGAGAAAAATATCTACTATCGCCGCAACTCAATTGATAGACGAGTTTCTCAGCAATTAAATTCTTCGTATAATTTAAAAAAAACTGGCCGATATTAAATTCTTCGTAATGTAAATAAATAAAACTATTGCTCGACGAATAATTTAATCGGGGATTCAGAAATATTTTTGACATTAAATTCACAAAATATCAAAATACAATAATTTGGCTAAAAAGCCTCAGAGTTCAACACTAAAATACCTTAAAATTGCATAATTTATGATTTAAAAACTATGGGTCTTACATTACTACCCCCGTAATATTAGTTTCGTCCTCGAAACTACGCATCGATAAACAACTCAGGGTGTTGTTCCCTCATCTTGCTCTCCAATTCTCAAGTCGCATCTCCAGTAGTTGGGTTCCCAAGTACCTTGACGAAGGAAATATCCTTGTTCCTTAATCGCTTAATCTTCCTATCATCAATTCTTACATGTAACACTTTGAATGACAAGTTATCCTTCAATTGAATTGTGTCCGGTTCGATCACATGTGACGAATTTGTAAGGTATTTCCTTAACTGCGACACATGAAATACATCATGAATTTCAGACAGTATTAAAGGCAATGCATTCCGATAAGCAACAAGTCCAATTCGTGCAGAAATCTGATATGGTCCAATGAATTTCGGAGTCAATTTCTTCGATTTCATAGCTCTGCCAACTCCAGTAGTAGGTGTGACTCTCAGAAACACATGATCCCCTTGCTCGAATTCCAAAGGTCTGCGTCACTTGTTCGCATAACTCCTCTGACGATCCTGTGAAATCTTCATTTTCTCTTTTATCTTCTTGACCTTATCTGTAGTCTGTTTCACCATCTAAGGTCCTACAATCATACTTTTACTGTCCTTATACCAACATAAAGGCGTTTGACACTTACGTCCATACAGAGCCTCATTTGGTGCCACCCCAATACTTGCGTGGAAACTATTGTTGTAGGTAAACTCAACCAACGGAAGTACATCATCCCAACTTCCTCTATCATCTATTACACATGCTCTCAATAGATCTTCCAAGGATTGATTTTTCCTCTCAGTTTGTCCGCCCGTTTGTGGATGGTAAGCTGAACTCAATCTTAGTTTCGTTTCCAACGCTTCATGCAATTCTCCCCAAAAGTGAGATGTGAACTTTGGGTCACGGTCTGATACGATAGTCGATGGTACTCCGTGTAATCTCACAATCTCAGCAATGTAGATCTCGATTAGCTTATCTACCTTATAGACGGTCTTTACTGGTAAAAAGTGTGCAGATTTAGTTAATTGATCCACTATCACCCAAATAGAGTCATTCTTTCTCCTTGTTTTCGGCAATCCAGTTATAAAATCCATGGAAATGCTGTCCCACTTCCATTTAGGTATATCTAAAGGTTGCAACATTCCAACAGGCTGCTGATGTTCCACTTTCACTTTCTGACAAGTTAAATAAGTTGATACATACTCTGCTACATGTCTCTTCATTCTAGGCCATCAATAATTCTGCCTCAAATCATGATACATCTTTGTTGCTCCGGGATGAATACTCAATTTACTCTTATGAGCCTCTCCTAAAATTGTTTTTCTCATATCTGCAATTTTAGGTACACAAATCCTACCATTACATCTCAAAATATTATTTGGCCCGATTTTAAACTCAGTTGTCTTTCCTTGCAGTATTAGATTCCTCTTTTCTTAAATTAATGTGTCATCTTAAAAATTTGCAATGTCTTCATGTAGTTCACTCGAAATCTTAATCATTCCGAATTTCAAAATTCCCGGTGCAAACTCTACATTCAATTGTAGGTCCCTAAAAGCTTCCCACAACTTTTGTTGTCTAGCCATCACTATTGAAGATATCGATACACTTCTTCTACTCAGCGCATCAACCACTACATTGGCCTTCGCAGGGTGGTACTATAGTGTGAAATCAAAATCCTTGAGAGTCTCCATCCATCTCCTCTGATGCATGTTCAATTCCTTATGATCAAACAAATATTTCAAACTTTTATGGTCACTAAACACTGTGAACATGCATTCATATAAATAGTGCCTCTAGATCTTCAATGCAAAAACTACAACAGCAAGCTCTAAATCATGAGTAGGCTAGTTCCTTTCATGAATCTTCAATTGTCTTGAGGTGTAAGCTACAACTTTCTTGTGTTGCATCAGAACACATCCCAAACCTTGGTGAGATGCATCACAGTAAACTTCATATGGTTCTTCTGGTTGTGGTAATACCAATACTGGTGAGGTTGTCAACATTGTCTTCAGTAACTGAAATTTTTTCTCACACTTCTCCGTCCATGCAAACGATTGATCTTTTCTAGTAAGTTGTGTAAACGGAGCTACAATCTTCGCAAAACCTTCAGTAAACCTCCTATAGTATCCTGCCAGTCCTACAAAACTTTGTATATCACTGACGGTCTGAGCCTGTTTCCAAGCAAGAATTGTCTCAATCATTGCGAGATCCATAGCGATTCCTTCCTTGGTTATCACATGTCCTAAGAAATTTACTTTCTCTAGCCAAAACTCACACTTCGATAAATTGGCATACAATTGCTTCTCGCGTAAAATATCAAGAACTTGACGCAAATGTTCTCCATGTTCTTCCTCAGTCCTTGAATAAATCATTAAAATATCATTAATGAACACCACAACAAATTTATCTAAAATTGGACTAAAAATTCTGTTCATGTAGTCCATAAAAATTGCTAGTGCATTCGTAACTCCAAATGGTATAACAAGATATTCATAATGTCCATAACGAGTTCTAAAAGCAGTTTTCTGAATATCTCCTTCTCTCACTCGAATTTGATGGTAACCCGACTTCAAGTCAATCTTCGAAAATATCGCGGCTCCTCTCAATTGATCCATCAAATCATCGATACGTGGTAAAGGATAATGATTCTTAATAGTCGACTTATTAAGCTGTCTATAATCGACACATAAGAGCGAGCTTCCTGTCCTTCTTCTAAACTAGCAACACCGGAGCTCCCCATGGTGATACACTTGGCCTAATAAATTTCTTCTCCAACAAATCTTCAATTTGGCCTTTGGGCTCATTTAATTCCAATGGCGACATTCGATACAGCACAATTGAAATAGGTCTGGTTCCTAGGTGCAAATCAATGAAAAATTCTACTTCCCTTACCGGTGGCAATCTTGGAATTTCTGTTGGAAATATGTCCTGGTATTCATTGACACACATCACATCCTCTATGTTCATATTTATCTTTGCATCCACATTAGCCAAAGACTAAAACTCATGAGTTCCTTCTCTTAGTGACACTCCGAGTTTGTTAGCAGCTAGATACTTAACAACTCCTGGTTCGGGGAAAAGAACCAGTTTGCGAGCACAATCCAAGATCACATAATGATACGACATCCAATCCATGCTGAGAATGACATCGAGTGATTGTAGAGGTAAACAAATCAAATTAACCAAGAAATCCCTATTATGGATAGTTATTTGACAATGTAAACATGCAAAATTTACTGTCAAAGTCTTAGTAGGTGTGGAAACAACCAAATCAAAAGGCAAAGTAGACACAGATAACCTCAACCAATTCTCACAATCCATAGCAATGAAGGAATGGGTTGCCCCCGAATTAAAAACTGCAGTTAGAGTGTTACCTGCAATCTCACAGTCACGTTGAATCAGATTGCCAGGTGGATTTCCAGCTTTAGCACTCAAGCAATAAACGCGTCCTCTAGGAGTGGAACGAGTAGCCCTAGTTACATTCACAACTTGTTCCACCTACGAAGCTGTGCAATCCCTTGCTATGCGCCCTAGCTTCTGACAATTGTAGCAGGTGAGAATATTAGAGGTACAAGCACTAGCATAATATCCCTCTCTCCCACATCGGAAACATCGAACCACTTGTCCCAATTGTCTTCCAAAATTCAAGTTCCCCAGGCGATTCTGCCCCCCGTTGTTATTTTGTAGTCGATTATAAGGTTTAACAACTTGTTTTCCCTTGTTGTTTTGATGATTCACCCGACTAGGCCCTCTTGAATTAAAATTCCCTCCTCGGTTAGCCCTCTTATTCTTCATATCCTCCACTTCTATACAATTTTTCTACAAGAACATGGAAACGTTGAATTCCCCAGGGTAAGACAGAATCTTGAATCTCATACTTTAGTTTGTCTTGAAAACGATAACACATGAATGGTTCATCAATCTCTTCACAGAAAAACCTGAAATGCCTTGACAACGATTCAAACTTAGCGGCATATTCACCCATAGTCATGTTCCCCTGATGAAGTTTTAGAAAATCATCACCCAGTTTAGTCTTGATACTCATCGGGAAGTATTTGTCTAAAAACTTCCTTTTGAATGATTCCCAGTTCACCTCCTCGTGAGCTGATCCCATCAACAAGCTTGTACTCCTCCACCAATACTCAGCATCCCCTAATAGCATATAAGTGGCATAGTTGACCTTCACTCCTGCCTGACAGTTAATCATTTCGAAGATCTTTTCCACTTCTTGGATCCGCTGATCTGCTTTCTCTGAATTCTCATCACCCTTAAACTTGGGAGGATTGTAACGAAGAAAATCGTCCAATCCTCTTGACTCAGCAGCACATATTTCTCTTCCCCTCTTTTTTAGATCCCGCAGAGTCTTCGCAGCAGTCTGTGCAGTAACAGAAGTTGCCATGTTATTCATAGCTTCTGCCATTTGATCATTCCTATTAACGTTGGCCCTTGGAGCATCATTCCTTCTTGGCGGCATGGTTTTCCTATAAGACCATCATCAAGGAGAGTCTTAACACCACTTCAAATAATTCCAAAACTAACTTCTGACTACATCAACACATAATAACTATACCTAACCCGACAACTCAGCCAACTTAACTCGATAACTCAAATAACTTAACCCGACACATGATCAGATTACTACTCCCTACCTACAGGTTGACCTACAATCTATAACTACTCCCTACCTATAGGTTGACCTACAATCTATAACAAAAGCTCTGATACCTACATGTTGAAATACTCCCTTCCCCGATTTTTAACAACGCAAGTGTATTTTTTTTTAAACAAAGAAACAAACAAAGAAATACTTTTGGATAAATATTTAAGTCGTAACATAACGACAAAGTCAACAAATATATACAAGCTGCAAAATAGTTTTTGAAATATAAATTCAAAGTATTCAAACATCAAAATTCATCGGGGCTATGAGGCCTATCAGACATAGCTCATACTCTTGGGGTATTCTCGGCAGACCTGTACAAAAGCACTGCCCCCAGAATTTTAACTCCCCCCCCCCAACACATCAAAAAGTGGTACATGGATCCATCTAAATAAAAGTCAAGCTGACAGTATTAGTATAGGTACAATCTTCCAACATACAATAAATACATCCACAAAAGAAAGACCTCTAGTCCTTATACAACCGTCTAATCTGATCATACAACAAAAACTATACGAACTGGGTGATCTCCATAGCGTGCCAATGCTCGACACTAGGTCTACTGGTAAATCTGCACAACAATCCCACGACGTAGTCAATATCGGGTCTTGTATAATCAGTGGCATACCTGAGGCTGCCAATGATGCCCGCATATTCAACTGGTCTAACACTTTCACTAGTGTTCTTGAAAAGTTTCACACTTGGATCGTACGGTGTGCAAGCAAGTTTACAGTCAAAATATTTTTATTTCTTTAGTATTGTTTCAACATAGTGAGACTAATCCAAAGAAATTTCATTTTCTGACCTAGTAATCTTAATTTCAAGGATTACATTCGCTTCTCTGAGGTCTTTCATATCAAAGTTGTTAGACAACAATGATTTCACAATTTCTATAACATGAATGTTTGAAACAAATATCAATATGTCGTCTACATAGAGACATATGATAGTGCAAATGCCATTTTCAAATTTATAGTAAATATATTTGTTACTTTCATTCAGTTTAAACTCATTCGATTTAATCAAGTTATCAAACTTTTCATGCCATTTCTTAGGAGCTTGTTTAAGACCATATAGAGATTCGTCTAACTTACAGACCTTGTCTTCTTGTCCATGAATTACAAAACCTTCAGGTTGTTCCGTATAAATTTCTTCTTCCAGGTCACCGTTTAAAAAAAATTGTTTTAACATCCATCTGGTATATCACAAGGTTATGAATAGCCGCAAGTGATAAAAGCACCCTAATGGATGTTAGTCTAGTGACTGGTGATAAAGTGTCGAAGAAATCTATATTTCTTTGGCTACAAGGCGTGGGTTTTAGTTTCTTTTTCAAAATCCATTTACAACCTATTGGTTTGCAACCCAGAGACAAGTCTACTAAATATCAGGTCTTGTTAGACTATAGAGAATCAATTTCATCGTTTATAGCTTATTGCCATAGATATGCATCCAATGATGATAGAGTTTCTTTGAGATTTGCAGGATCCTCCTCTAAATTATAGACCATATATTCTAGTCCATAATCTTTAGCAAATATGACTCTCTTACTTCTTTGAGTTTCTGTTTCACCTTGTTTGCTGCTTTAGTGTTTCTTGTAACAACGTAACTTGGTCCGCTGCCCCACTATTTCTCCATTTTACACGGAATTAATTTTTCATAGAAGTCAACATCATTTGACTCTATGATCACTTTTGCATTTATGTCATAAAACCTATACGTTTTGTTCTTTACCATATACCCAAAGAATTTTCATTCATACACTCGACTAGTGAGTTTAATTCACTCGAGATCGGGGATTCTAACATAAGTCAGACCACCCCATGTTTGAAAATAAGACAAGTTTGATTGTCTTTTCTTCATTGTCTCATAAGGAGATGTTTTGTTTTTAGATTTAAGAACTCTATTCAAAACATAACAAATATACAATATATTTTCTGCACATTAATAAGATGCAACACTAAACATACTAGCAACAACTAGTTCAATAAGAGTTATATTTCCTTTCTTTTCAACTTTATCGTTCACAATAAACAATTATAGTGCAGTTTTTCTATGTATAAATCCACACAAAATATAAAACTTATTTTAACGAACTAGAATCATACTTGGAACCTTCTAATTTTTCTACTAAATTGATTTTCAATTTTAGTTACAAAGATTCTTAACATGTCAAACGTTTCATTCTTATTTTTCATTTCTTGTTAACGTCTCATCAAGTTCACATATATCAAAGTGTAATAAATCTAAAAACTCAGGTTCTCTAACTACAAATTTATGTGAACTCTTTATTATTTTAACTTGACTACAAAATCACATTTTTCAAAATCCTTTAACAATAACTTTGGAATTTAACCTAAGTTACTTAATTTTGAAATCAAATGTTGAAATCAAATGTGTTTACATCACATAATATAGCATGTCAAAAATGAAAATCACACAACATGTTAGCAAAAAGATACATTTTATTGATTTGAACGATCAAACATAAAGATATATATTAAATTTCAACACTTAATTTAAATGTCATGACTGACATACCTTAATAGATGATGTCATGAATTATCTTCTGAGTTTTATAGAAGAGTGCCTTCACATATCTATCATCAGTCATATGATACTCTTACGTACTCATTAGTCATTTGACACTTTAGGTAGCAGCTCACTATGTACTCATTCAGAGCATCTCAAATATCTCCAGCAGTATTACTGGAACTGTAATAGTTATATAGATCACCAGCAAGTCCATTATGAATATAATTCTTATCATTATTTTTTGATGGATTAATTATCTAGCTTTCTTATCATTTTCTGTTTGCTTCAAACTAAAACAGTTTATTGAAACCAGAGGCAACATAACCAAATCCAGTAATCTCTTCGGTTGACATGGCAGAAAGAAACGTGTTAAAATTGTTGGATTTTGAGTTTAAAAAAACTATTTAAAAATCACAATTTATGTCATCGAAGATATTACTTGGTTGAGTCGCGGACTAGGTCGCTCTCTTTAAGAAGTTTCGCGGCACTGCCCAAATTGTGCAAGGCAGACTATCAACCACGAAGTCCCTAGGATAAAACAGCCCAGATTCACTCTATCAGAGTTCCACTGCACCGTAGAAAACCGTTCTAGAATTACACCGTCAATATGGCGCTTAAAGCCACTCTTAATATGGCGGTTAAAGTCACTCTCTACGACAATTAATGTCATTTGCAATATGATACTAGGACCACTCATAACTAAGTCTTTTGAATGGATGTAAGAGATTTTGTCATTTATATTAGCAAGTTAAATTACATATTTTACGTGTTTCATTTTGTATAATAGGGAACAAAAAAATAATCAAAATATATAATAACAATAAAGAAGAAAACACAATAGTATATTGTTATAAGATTACTCTTAGTTAATATGAATTCAAGACACTAGAACGATAAATAAAAAAGCAAAGAACAATAAGGTGAGGAACAATTTTTACAATTTGTTTTTAAAAAAGTTTCCTAAAAAATGAAGGAGAATTTTATTGTCTTTGTGTTAATGTTTAAATGTAAATCGATTACATTTAGAATAAATAAGAGATCGTCTTATTTATTATGAGATTTGCCATAATTATACAAAATGAATATAGCATGTTGATTTGTTAAACATGACAAATGTATGAGTGTGACTACCATATCATATTACTTGAACATTGTAACAACGTTGATTCATAGATGTAGGCACATAATTTTTTATAAGTTATTATTGAATTAGTTTTTTTATTTTTTTATTTTTTTATTTTTATTTTTTATGTTCCTATGATGAAAAATTACAAATTATTATTGATTGTATTTTGTAATATTCGTATCATAAAAAATTAGAATTCAACTGATATTGATTGTATTTTGTAATGTTGTGTGGATTTTATCTTGGAATTAATTGAAGAAAATGACAATGCAACTCTATTTAATATTGCTATGAAAATAATAATAATAATATACACACACACATATATATACACACACATAATTATTTATATATGAAAATAATAATAATAATAATAATAATAATATTATATATGTATACGATTGCAGTGTGAAATGGATATTTATGTACATGTACCAATATTTGAAGTAGCAATGTTGATTTGTAAGAAATGGGGGGTTTGAATTGTAAATGTTTCTATTTAAAAATTCCTGAAAAACTTAAGGATTTAACTCAAGAAGGATCTTGGTTAAGAAAATAGAAAACAAATAACATTATTGGTTTTTACCAGAAAACGTAAAACGTTATTGGTTAGCTTAAAAACAAAAATTCAGTTTATGTTCTTAACTCAAGTAATTAATCAGGCTTAATAAATAAGGAGATAAGAGAAAGAATACCACCTAACTTGGGCTACGTTCAGTCCTCATAATTGTGTGTTTTTTCCACTAAGTGTTCAAAATAAAGAATCTTCTTGGTTTAACAACAACTAGTTCAGATCAACCTTGATCTGTTACAAGCTTTATTTCTTTTCACTCATAAAGAGATTTAATCACGTCACCTATCAACCTTGATAGGATTTCATATAATCTATTCAAACTTACTAAAATCTTATAGTTTAAGTTTTATAATAATTATGAGATTGTTTTGATAGAATCTGAGATGTATCAATTCTTGTTTGAGATTAAATTCTTTACAAATAATTTAGAACAATAATAACATAGTATGATATATAATCTAAACTAAATCTTTCTTGAGAAAATTAGAATTAATTTCAAGTATGTGAATGTGAATGATTTTGTGAGACTTGATAGCACTTGAACTTCTACAATTCCCTTGAACATTGGCCTTTCTTTTATATGTGATTTGAAGCATTTAATAATGGTCAAAAGTGTTGTTGATAATGCTCTTTGAGTTTTGACCAAAACCAATATATATGAATAAAAATATTTCAGTCTTTAAACACTCTATGAAATCTGTTTGACTGAGCTTTTTTCTTCATTCTTGATCATATTTCTCTTGTGTTTAATGATCATTTATACTTCAGATATATTTGTTGATGATTTTACTTTGATTTGGAGATTTGATTATGTGGAAACAAGAATGATGATGATCTTCTGTAGAATTATAGAGATTGATAATGAACTTTTGTAGAATTATGCAGAATGATAATCAATCTCCAGTTTAAGTCTTTGAACTTTATGTAGATTGATATTTCATGATATTGTAATTTATTTGATAAAATAGCAACCTTTAATAGCTCTTAAATTGCATATTCATTACATCTGTTAATTGATAATTTATTTGTTGTTAATGGTTAACTGATTTACTATTAATTTTTTTTTTAAGATAATTCACAATTAATTATATTGGCTTTTTATTTTGGCTACGATATAATAACATTAGTGAACGTAAATTTGATTGAGCATAATTAATTATATAATTATATTTTGAATATTAAATGTTTTTACTATGTATTTGTTATATCTTTATTACTATATTCTTTCTCATAATTTTATTTCTTTTCTTTAATGTTAATCATATATATTTCATATTAATATTTAATACTTCTTTTGTTTATCTTATAGTTTTTATTTTAATATGTTAATTTGTATATTTCTTTGCATAAGAAATTTTTTAAAAAAATTATTATTTAACTATGAAACATGCAAGAATGTAAATTTCTTAGGTCACCGTTTATGAAGATTTTTATATAGTTCCTGAAGAACTAAACATTTAATAAACAAACATCTATGAAGGATTGCAATGATAGTTTGTGATACAGTTTCCGGAGAACTAAATATTTGAAACGTCCATGTATAATTGTTCAAAGAATGATTTTCTTGATCACCGCCTATAAAAATAATTTGTGATATAGTCATTGAAGAACTAAAATTTTAATATTAAGGCATCTATGTTGGATTGCTCAAAATATGATTTTCTTGAACATCCTTCAGTGATTGGGTCCTTGAAGAAATATACTTTTATACCCTTGATTGAAATATATAAAATCTATTTCATCTTAGTGTCATTTGTAGCAAAGAAAATTAAGAGGATATTATTTATGTTTCTTCAATATGATCTTGAAGTAGCAAAAGATTTGTTTGAGTTCCCGAACAACTACATATTTAGAATATGATTAAAATCTATAAAATCTATTTGATCTTGATATTTATTTATAAATAAAGGATAACAAGAGAAAATATATATAGCCACTCGATGTGTTCCTAAAGTAGCAAAATTGACAAAATATTTTTAAAATATTTAAAATGTTAGTCACATTTGTTAGTAAATAAAAGAGCAATTATTAATAAAAAAGGATGAAAAGTCACATGATCAATTGAATTTTATTCCTAAAAGTGAGTTGTTCATTATTGATTCAAATTGATGAGAACAATTTGAAACACATATAATAGTAAAGTTGTCGTTGGTAAGGCAAATTTAGCGATCCTGAAATTTATATGTGAATATATATTGAAGAACTATAAGATTTTTCAATTAAATAATTTTTGTATATTACTAGTTCCCAAGATAAGTTAGCAATTTGAGGGAATGAGTCTCTCACACTTCTAGAACGTGTATACATTTGTGAATCAATATATTGCCGATTGTGGATATTTTACGACTTTGATTCATATATAAACTAAATGGTGACTCGTATGTTTGTTTTCAACTCACAACCAGAAATTTGTTTGATCATTATGTCAACTAACTTGACTAAAAGTCTACTTTCATTAAAAAAATAAAATTGGAAGATATTGAATTTTCATTGGATTTGCTATGGAACATCATATAATGTATGCTCATACACAAAAATGGACTTGAAGATACATTAATTGGATGTCTAAAGTTAATTGTATGATCAATATTTTTTAGATCATACCTTCTAAATTCTACTTTGGGAACATGAAATCATGTATGCTGAGATATTGATTCGCATCAAGTCAACAAGTTACTATATCTAAGTTCTCTCCTTGATTTACAATCAATTTTGGGTTGATAACCTAATATTCTCCATCTAAGAGATTTTTTAATGGACATGTTGTGTATATTCCAATTGCTACAATATAATGAACTAAGATGAGTCGTAAAAGAAGATTGAGAATACATATTAGATATGAAATCTTCATTTATAATAGATTATATTAAACTAATAAATTAGAGAATTGTTTACAAAGGAGTTTGTTGATTATCATTTGATGAAGTAGTACACCCTATGATAGGAGGAGATGACAAACAACTGAAAATGATAATTGAAATATATTATTATGTCATTTTGATCACTGTACAAACTAGTGTGAACCAGAAGTTCAACAAATATCTCCTTTGAAAAGTTTAGAAAATCAATTATCATCCACAAATGCTCAAATCAAAATTTAAGTCCTTGTTGGACAATGCATCATTGCAATGATTCTAAATCATGCATGAAATATGGTACATTTTTTGACGTGATTGATTTTCAATTCTAGAAGAAATGATCACCTACTAGAAATTTGTGAAAATAAAGAGATTTCAATAAATTATGTCTTTAAATGACTATGAAGGAAGTAAGTCAATGTTGACAATATTTGTTTGCATATAATATAGTGCTATATGAGATAATGATAATGAGGATCATAAAATAAAGTATATTAAAGATTATAGATAAATAAATTCTTTGAAAATAGAAAGAAGCAAATTGGAGTGAAATTAAATATGTTTTGCAAAGCAAATTTTTTTCGGATTTGAAGTTTGCTACACACCTCAAGATGTTAAACTAATTATATATGACTGACTTTCGTACGAAAATGAAATTTAGAATGATGAAGTGCTTCAAGATTGCTGAAAAAATCTATCAATGATCATGGAAAGATATATTCACCTAAAGTGAATAAAAGAATCTTTTCATAATTGATTATGTTTAGTTGTCATGAAAGATTCAATTTATGTGAAAGGTTTATTAGAACCAACTTTTGTGGCTCACTTAATAGTGATGATTATCTGAAATCCCTTATATGATTTAATTTTTGTGAGATATATTATTCAAAGTATTGAAGAGAGGACTTAATGAAAATGAATAAGTCTCTTTATATGTTCAACCATCTAGATACATGTTGAACAATATTCTCAATGATTATATTATAAATAAGAGAAATGAAAGTAAGGTTATTTGTCTAAATTTTTATAAGAAAATATTTGTTTGAGATTGCATAATGAGTATTTGAAAAAGAATATTTTTGTGATTTATAAAGCTTATATAGCAAAGGTCTATAAGATTTTATTTGAGGAAACCTTATCGGTTGTGCATTTTAATTATTATAAGGTAATCAATTATGTACAATTTCTTTTAAGAGCTCGAGAAAATTATGATTTCTACTTGGTCCTGAAGTATTATATATTAGTGCAATCAAACGCTAATGTATTTTGCTAATTATTTGTTGTTAAATCTATTAGACACGTGTACATATACTTTTTACATATACAATGGCATTGGGACATGGTTAAGTATATACTCTGTTATATTAGAGATAAATATTATTTGTCTAATTCTCATAGTGATATAGATATAAAAAAGAAGTTATTAGTTTATATGAAGAAGTACAACCATTTCACGAATATATGTGAAGCAAATCACAACAACAATATCATCAAATGATGTAGAAATTTTAGAGCATCATTAAACAAGTCAAATAGAACCCTTTGTGAAGAATGGTTGTGTTCCATCAAATTAGGCCTATGATTCAACATCTGCAAGGGAATAATGGTTTATGTTCTATAAATATGACTATAACAATTCTTTATGAAGATAATATTACACATACTACTTAATTGAGACAATGGCACATCAATGAAGATAGAACAAAATATATTCCAACAAAATATGTATTTGCTCGCGATCTTATACTAAGTGATGATACAAACATCAACAAAGTCATTTATCTGACAATATGTGATACATCATAGTTAATTCACCGTCAAGTAAAATTTTTCAACAACTATAACAAAAGATTGATCTTCTTAATTTTAAAGATCATATCCTACATGGGGGATAAATAAATATATTATGTACTCTTTTTTCCTTCACCGTGGTTTTGTCCGATTAGGTTTTTCGGGTAAGGTTTTTAATGAGTCAGTCCTCACAGAAATGATGATGTACTCTTTTTCCTTCACTAAAGTTTTTTTCACTTCGTTTTTTTTTAATGAGGTTTTAATGAGACAACTTCTATGAACACTCAACGGAGAGTGTTATTAATATTTTGTGTGTTTGTGAAGTGAGCATGATTTGGTCTTAGGTTGGTCGATAAATATATGTGAATCAACCTTATGATCAATGATCAATGGATTTAATGGTATTTAACCTTGTTGAGAAATAATTTGAGTATATGTACTAGAGGGGAATATATAGTTGAGAAGCGAGCATCCTTGTGATCAATGATCAATAGATTTGATATTATTTAATCTTGTTGAGAAATAGTTTGAGTGTACGCACTAGAGGAGAATATATAGTTGAAAATGAACATGATTTGGTCTTGCGTTAATCGATGGTTCATTATTTTTGTTTATATTATTGTGTCTTATGAGTAATACATATTTATATTTGTGTGTATATAGTATATATGTTTATATATGTGTTTAAACATAAATACATATACATAAATACATACGTAATTATGTTTGACGTTGATATTGCTGAACTGTTCACTTTAGACTCACATGCAACTTAATCCCCAAAATTCTCAAAATGAGTACTAATTCCCAACTCATCTGTTGTTTATATTGTGTCTTGTGAGTATGGCTCTCTTTATTTTTAACTCAATTGGATGTTTGACGTATTTATGTGTGTATGTATATGTAACTATGTATATGTATTTATATTTGTATGTATACATATTTATATTTACGTATTTATATTTATATTTTTACGTATTTATGTTTGTATGTATACGTATTTATATTTGTAGGTATACGTAATTATGTAAACATATTTATGTTTGTATGTGTACATATTTATGTATACGTATTTATGTTTGAATATATACATATTTACGTATGCATATTATATTTATGCATATTATATTTGTATTATATGTATTTATGTTTATATTTATACAGTATATGTGTTTGTATATATGTGTTTAAACATAAATACGTATACATACAAAAATAAATAAATATACATAGTTATATATATATATATATATATATATAT
>JBBPBT010000217.1:1161686-1175189 GCA_037974875.1 Cicer bijugum
CTATTTATTTGTATTTATGTATATATATTTATGTTTAAACACATATACAAACACATATGTATAACCTTATTGAGAAATAATTTGAGTGTATGTACTAAAAAAGAATATATAGTTGAGAAGCGAGTATGATCAATAATCAATGGATTTGATGGTATTTAATTTTGTTAAAAAATAATTTGAGTGTATGCACTAGAGAGGAATATATAGTTGAGAAGTGAGCATGATTTAGTCTTGGATTGGTCCATAAATATATGTGAACCAACCTTATTATTAATGATTAATGAATTTGATTTTTATTGTATTTAACCTTATTGAGAAATAATTTGAGTGTATACACTAGAGGAAAATATATAGTTAAGAAGCAAGCATCCTTATGATCAATGGATTTGATGGTATTTAACGTTGTTGAGATATAATTTGAGTGTATGTATATAGTTGAGAAGCAAACATCCTTATGATCAATGATAAATAAATTTGATGGTATTTAACCTTGTTGAGAAATAATTTAGTATATGAGAGGAATATATAGTTGAGAAGTGAGCATGATTTGATCTTGGGTTGGTCAATGGTCATTTATTGTTGTTTATATTATTGTGTCTTATGAGTAATACTTATTTATATTTGTATGTATACAGTATATACAAACATAAATACGTATACATAGTTAAATACTATCAAATCTGTGTATATATTTAACCTTGTATAAGTATTTAAACATAAATATGTATACATAAGTAACTATGTATACGTATTTATATTTGAATTTTTACGTATTTATGTTTGTAGGTATACGTAATTATATATACATATTTTTGTTTGTATGTTTACGTATTTGTATATACATATTTATGTTTGTATATATACATTTTTATGTTTATATGCATACGTATTAATAATTGTATATATATGTATATATGTATACGTAATTATGTTTAAACACATATTTGAGTGTATACACTAGAAGGAAATACGTAGTTGAGAAGTTAACATGATTTGGTTGATAAATATATGTGAATCAACCTTATGATCAATGGATTTGATTGTATTTAACTTTATTAAAAAATAATTTGAGTGTATGCACTAGAGGGAATATATAGTTGAGAAGTGAGAATAATTTGGTCTTGGATTGATCGATAAATATATGTGAATCAATCTTATTATCAATGATCAATGAATTTGATGGTATTTAACCTTTTTTTTATAAATAATTTGAATGTATGAAATAGAGAGAAATATATAGTTGAGAAGTGATCATGATTTGGTCTTGGGTTGGTTGATAAATATATGCGAACCAACCTTATGATCAATGATTAAGAGATTTAATAGTATTTAAACTTGTTGAGAAATAATTTGAGTGTATGCACTATACGAGAATATATAGTTGAGAAGCGTGCATCCTTATGATCAATGATCAATAGATTTAATAGTATTTAACCTTGTTGAGAAATAATTTGAGTGTATACACTAGAGGGGAATATATAGTTGAGAAGTGAGCATGATTTAGTTTTGAGTTGTTCGATAATTCATTATTGTTGTTGTTTATATTATTGTGTCTTATAAGTAATACATATTTATGTTTGTATATATACAATATATATGTTTGTATATGTTTTTAAATATAAGGCTTAATTGCACTTTTGGTCCCCTATTATAGGTGAAAATTGAAAATAGTCCCCCCATTTTGTTTGTCCCCAGTTTTAGTCTCCAAATAGAATTTGATGCCAAATCATGATGAGTTGTCATTTTTTTAGTGACGTGTCAATAAATAGGTTACATGGCAGACACTTACGTGGAATAAGCTTATTATTATATTATTTATAATTAAAAAATATAATTTTTATTTTCAAAAATCATTTTAATAATTGTGAAATATTTTTAAAAATATAATTAAATTGTTAAAATAAAATTAAATTAAAATAAAATTGGGGCTTTAGGATTCTGCTTAGGGTTCTACAATTTTATTTTAATTTAATTTAATTTTAACAATTTAATTATATTTTTAAAAATATTTCACAATTATTAAAATGATTTTTGAAAATAAAAATTATATTTTTTAATTAGAAATAATATAATAATAAGTTTATTCCACGTAAGCGTGTGCCACGTCACCTATTTATTGACACGTCATTAAAAAAAATGACAACTCATCGTGATTTGGCATCAAATTCTGTTTGAGGACTAAAACTGGGGACAAACAAAATGGGAGGACTATTTTCAATTTTCACCTATAATAGGGGGACCAAAGTGCAATTAAGCATAAATATAAATATGTATGTAATTATATTTGACGTTGATATTGCTAACGTTAGGCTCACATGTGATTTAATCCCCAAAATTCTTAAAATTGGTACTAATTCTCATTTCATCTGTTGTTTATATTGTATCTTATGTGTATAACTCTCTTTATTTCTCCTAGCTTAGCTTAATTGGATGTTTAAGGTATCTATATTTGTATGTATACGTATTTAGATTGGTATATATACATATTTATGTTTGTATGTATATCTAACTATGCATATGTATTTATGTTTTTATGTATACGTATTTATGTTTGTATGTATATATATTTATGTATACGTATTAATTTTTGTTTGTATACATAATTTTGTATACTTATTTATATTTGTATGTATACGTATTTATATTTATATATTTATACAATATATGTGTTTGTATTTGTATTTAAATATAAATACGTATACATACAAACATAAATACTTATACATAGTTACGTATACATATAAATATAAATATGTATACATACAAAAATAAATACGTATACATACAAACATAAATACATATATATATACAAATATAATATGTATACATATTAATGTTTATACGTATACATAATTATATACATGTATTTATGTTTGTATATATACGTATTAATATTTTTTTATATATACAATATATGTGTTTAAATATAAATACGTATACATACAAATATACATACAAATATATATATATATATATATTTGTACATAGGTATTAATGTTTGTATGCATACGTAATTATGTATAATTGTATTTATGTTTGTATGTATACGTATTTATGTCTAAACACATATGTATAATATGTGATAGTATTTGTGTTTGTATTTAAAAGTGTGTTTAAATAACATTTCTCATTAGATTAATAAGTGAAAAAGCAAACAAAAAAGGAGAAATCAAGGGGAAAATCAATGCTTAGTACATATTTTTATTTCTCACAAATATATAAGTGGATAGTACAAAGGTCAGGGCATCGAATCTTAGCCCAAATCGTATGTTGTTGGATCCTCACTTGAAAGATATAAAGAATGTAAATTATAAAATTATATGAAATTTAATTTAATTTTAATTAAATTAAATACATATCATGTATGAAAATAATATATATATATATATATATAAATGTTATTCTAACAAAAAATATTTCAGTTAACTGACAACTTATATGACCACAGTCTAATAGGTGCACAACTTTTGTCGAGTAAGATGTCAAGTTCTCGATAAGCCAAATCAAAAGTTCAACGATAAATATATGTGAACCAAACTTATAATCAATAATCAATAGTCGAGTTAGATGTCAAGTTCTCGATAAGCCAAATCAAAAGTTCAACAATAAATATATGTGAACCAAACTTATAATCAATAATCAATGGATTTGATGGTATTTAACCTTGTTGAGAAATAATTTGAGTGTATGCACTAGAGGGGAATATATAGTTGAGAAGCGAGCTTCCTTGTGATCAATGATCAATGGATTTGATGGTATTTAACCTTGTTGAAAAATAATTTGAGTGTATGCACTAGAGGGGAATATATAGTTGAGGTTTTGTCCGATTATGTTTTTCGAGTAAGGTTTTTAATGAGTCAGTCCTCACAGAAATGATGATGTACTCTTTTTCCTTCACTAATGTTTTTTTCACTAGGTTTTTTTTTAAAATAAGGTTTTAATGAGACATAACCTCTATGAACACTCAACGGAAATTGTTATTAATATTCTGTGTATTAGTGAATGTCCATTTACTTGTGTCCTATATATTGGACTCATATTGTAACAGAAACTACACAATAAGAGAGTAATACTATTCACCCACTCTTATTCTCTTTCTCGCATTCTTCTCTACTTTTCTATATTTTGCTCTGGTTTCGATTAGTTCACAATAAATACATCAATTTTTACAAAATATTTATGTATTAACTTTTTAACAAAAGATAACTCTTTAGCATTTTCTATTTATTTAGTCTTATTTTAAGTAAATTTAGTACTCCTTATGTCCCTCAATAAGTAACTCATTCCTAAAAATAATTTATCTAAAAATAAATGACTTTTTTTAATTTACATTGTAACCTTAATTAATGTTATCCAATTATATCCATAATCAATACTACGTACATAATTTTCAATTTAAGATTTTTCACTTTACATTAATAACAATGATAAATGCATCAATACTTTATTAAGATTTTTGGTAAACATATAATTCTCTCTTTAATAATAGATTTCTTTTAATACATGTGAAATGGTATATTAAATCACTCACTGTGGGTCGAAGGGTCCTTAGTTAAATTAAAAAAACTTATTGTAATAGTAACATTATTATTGAGTTTAATAGTTATATACTTATTGTGTAATATACTTTTGCCTATAAATATTAGTGAGAATCATGCACTCACAATGTAGAGACTAAACTTCAAATTTTATGAAATAATAAATGATGAAATAGATTCTCTAGAGTCTAACATGACCTGACACTTAGTAGACTTGCCTCCTGATTGTAAACCAATAGGTTGTAAATGGATCTTGAAAAAGAAACTAAAACCTAATGGAACTATTGATAAATACATGACATGCTTTGTAGTAAAATGTTTTAGACAAAGAGAAAATATAGATTTCTTAGACACTTTTTCACCAATCCCTAAAATAACATCCATAAGGGTACTCATATCGTTTGCGTCTATTCATAACCTGGTGATACACCGGATGGATATTATAACAACTTTTTTAAATGGTGACCTGAAAGAAGAAATCTATATGGAACAACCTATACGTTTTGTAATTCATGAACAAGAAAATAAGGTTTGTAAGTTAGATAAATTTGTGTATGGTCTTAAACATGCTCATATGCAATGACATGAAAAATTTGATAACTTGATTATATCGAATGAGTTTATAGCGAATGAAAGTGACAAATGCATTTATTACACATCTGAAAATGATATTTGCACTATCATATGTCTTTATGTAAACGACTTGATCATATTTGGTTCAAACATTCATGCTATAAACAATGTGAAATCATTGCTGTGTAACAATTTTGATATGAAAGATCTCAGAGAAACGAGTGTAATCCTTGGAATTATGATTACTAGGTCATAAAAAGAAATTTCTTTGGATCAGATTCACTATGTTGAAAATATCCTAAATAAATACAAATATTTTGACTGTAAACCTACTTGCACACTATAAGATCTAAGTGTGAAACTTTTCAAGAACACTAGTAAAAGTGTTAGAAAAACTGAACATGTAAGCATCACTAGTAGCCTCAGGTATGCCACTGATTGTAATAGGCCCGATATTGTCTAAATCGTGGGACTATTGTGCAGGATTACCAATAGACCTAGTATGGAGCATTCGCACACTATTGAAAGTGTCATGAGATACTTAAAGAGGACCATGAGTCTCAGATTACATTATCAAACATTTCACGTCGTCCTTGAAAGATACAGTGTTGCTAATTGGAATATTTTATCAGATGACTCCAAAGCAACCAGTGGCTATATTTTAGTATAGCTAGTGGTGTTGTATCTTGGAAATTGAATAACAGACGATATTGACTCAATCCACTATGAAGTCTGAAATGATAGCACTAGCTATTACTAATGAAAAAGCAAGTTGGTTAAGATATTTGCTAGTTGAGATCCTTTTATGGGAAAAACTTGTGACAAATGTGTTGATCCACTGCAATAGTACTTGAAGTATTATTTGATAGCATTTTAAAAATATTAAAGAAATAGTTATCATGTCTTATATAATATTTTTAAACCTCAAACGAGTTACTTAATGCCCTTGTTTTGACTTCATTAGCTTGCTGCTCCAAATAACAAATACAAAGAAATAAGGATAAGAATAAATGTCACTACGGTGCTGCCGAATGAGATCCTTTTAAGAGCCCACCTCGAATACTAAAGAAAGGAGTGGCTAGACAAACAACCAAAGGATGAAGGGCAGACTATTAAAAGGACTAAATAAAGTAAGATTAACAAGAATATATGTTGCTTATGGCACGACAAAGCCATCTCTTGAGTTAACTCAGATAAGCTACCTTTTAAAAAACTAGTCAAAGGCAACAACTTCCAAAATAACACCTTCTGAGTTCGGGGAGACCTGTGAAGAGCGAAAAGAGAACACAAAACAAGGGCATAAAGCAACTCGTCTCTAATAGAGCATGTTGTTCGGAGTCAACAAGGGCAATGCACTCGAATGCTTTATTTAGGAGGAATTCCAGTACATCATGGCATGGATAACCATGAACATAATCATATGCAAATGGAATTAAATTGAAAAGAAGAAGCCGACGAATACGGTTTATACGGTTATGCCGCATCTCCATCTCTATAGGAGAAGCAACTAGTTCTAGATATCATGTTAACAATATGAATTAGTAGAGAATACTAAGAAAATAAGAATAATACTAGGAGATTAGGGTTCCAATCAAAATAACAAAAGTTATGTAAATAAAAATTATAAAGATAATATATAAGGTAAATAATGTAAATGCAGTATATCAATTGCATATTTTGAACTTTTAACCATGCATATTTTGCAATAAAAACTTTTAAATAATTAGAAGAAAAATAATCAATAATGAAATTAAAAATATTTAAAAGATACAATAATCATGCATTTACATACAATAAATAATTTTAAAAGTTAATTTGATATTAAACAATTTAAATTACACACAATAAAGTCAGTTTGAAATATATCAATATCCATCGTCAATGCAACACAAATACTTCGATTATAATTATTCATTTATTTTTCTTAAATTATTCGGAATCCATATCAATAATTTATAGACTAAAAATTATTAACCATTAATTTGATATTGAAAACTGTGTGACATATTAAATTCACCAAATAAAAGTTTTACCGTATTTACAAAAGCGATGTCGTCACTACTAACAAGCCTACAAGTTACAACAGATAAGTTTAAAACCAAAAATAGGAAATTCAAACACGCTTCAAAAGACTACTACATTTATCTACCCAACACAAGCAATATAGTAGAGTAGTGAGATACAGTAGTTACAAAACAGTTATTCTACGCGCCACGTCATCATCCTTCTAACAACTATTCAAAATTCGGGCCCCACACGTGTCATCAACTGGATTCACACGCATGAAAACAAATCCTATTGGCATTATTTGATTTCAGACTCACCTACTCCCCATGACTCAGACCGCCTCCCAGACACGAACCGGTTCATTGAACCCAAACCGGCCGGTTCACTGTAAACCGATTCGCTTCGACTCGCCGTACTTTCACCCCGCTCTTTTCTCCCACTGCTCCTCTTCTTCGCCGACGAAGAATCCCGTGGAAGTTCGGTGTCTTGAACCGATTTTCCTCTCCGGTGGCTTCGGAAAATCGCGCGAACGCTTTCAAAGAAGCCGGTTTTCTTTCTTTGACTACGGATAGATTTTTGTCTAACGACGGGGGCGGAGAAACCGGAGGTTGTGGAGGAGATCGATCTCTGACGAGTTCTCAACCTACGATTGCGGTCACGCTTCGACCTTACTCTACCTATGCAAGAAACCTTAGGAGACGAAGGTTCGATCACGCCGCAATCGGATTTTCCTCCGATCGACGCACTCCGTTTCGGAAACAACCTAGCGTTTCCCTGCCGATGATTGCGGCGGCAGCACTTTGCTTCAGCAAACGAAGTTTTCTGTGATTTTGGCAAACCGATCATTGTGGCTTTGGACTTCTTCACGTTCTTAGAGAATCGTTGAGAATTAGAAGCTGAATTAGGGTTTAGGTTTGTGGAAATTGAGCTTCCTTTGGTTGATTCGTTTCGTTCGTAGATTGCGTTTCTGTCCCACCAGTCGTACTCTGCGTCGTTGGAGAGCCAAAATGATTCCGGCGGCGAGTCGGGATGATGATGAACCTCCGATTCTTCGGTTGGTTCGCATCCTATTTTCCGGTCGGTGGAAACACCGGAGAGCGCGGAAACTAGCGTTTCAAAATCCAGCTGTGGCATAGTGGTAGTTGTTGTTGAAAAACTTAAGTTGGAATGAAGAGAGAGAATATGAATTAGAAATATTGAATGTTTTGTTGGTGATGTGGTAGTGGTTATTGTGTTGTATTTATATGAATGAATAAATAGGAAATGGAATATACTATTAATTTAATTCTAATGTAACTCTACTTTTTTCTTCTAGAAAAGAGAGAGAGAACGAAAATGTTATTTGGACTTTGCTCGTCAAAAGAAGACGAAAGCAATGTCAAAAACAAAAAAGGCACATAGTTAATACACATACAAATCCACTAATGCTATGACGTCGGCCGTTGGTTTGCAATTTGCATGTTTTTAAATCATTTCTTCAAAGTTGTTAATCCCTACTTCTACCTAATTAATTAATTTATACGTCTTAGGAAATGTGTTGAGGTCCTTTAAATTATGGGTTATTGATTCGAGCTCACCTAAATAATTTGATATATAGAAATAAAATTTCTAATTATGCTTTCTTTGAATTCACACTTATTTCTCTGTTTATGATGATATTATTATTTTACGGTTAATCCAAAGGAGGCAAAAGAGCTGAAATAAGTCTACCCGAAGTACTAAGAGGTATCAAGTTAGCTGATCAATTAAGATAAATCATAGATGATGTTTAGCAAGATAAGAAAGTTAGTGTTCAACGTTGGCTTCCTGTAAGGATTGTCAATAACTTTTCTAAGTTTCTAAGTGTAACGTGTGAATTTTATAATGACAAAAATACTTTTATATTTAGATATGATAATAAGGTATTAACAATAAATAGTTAATTATTTAAAAGAAATAATATTATCAAATATTTTAAATAATTTAAGAAAATTACTTTTTTTTAGAATAAATTAAATTTTTCAGCTCTTGATATTTTCAGTGGTCTCTTTATCTAAAAAATATTTGAATGAAATATTAAATTATAGTGAATAATGCAAACAATTTTAGACATAAATATTATATTCAACCGACATAAATATTACAATAACAACAATAATTTAATAACACATGATAAAACAACTTTCCAAATAATTTATATTCAAACTATCATAAAAATAATCAATTTTATAATCTAACATTTTATTTCATAAAATCATGATTATCATAGAGTTAGGTTTTTAACAAAAATATATTTTTGTAATAATTACTCTTCAAAATACTTAACTTTTTTTCTCTTCATAAATTTCTAAAATAAATGTTTCATAGAAGGTAAAGAGTGTGGCAACTCATTTGTTTTGTCACTTAAATTAAAACTAATCAGTCATTCTTTGATTAATATAATCGTCGTTCTCCGAAAGTATAATTTAATTTCTAACTCTAGATCTCTCTGTGTGAATGACAAAGCAGACTATTTTTATTGGGTGCAAGAGTATATGGTTTCCGAATTAGCAACATAAAATTTGTTTCCTACCTATCGGAAGTGCAGCGTGCAAAGTTAAACAGAATGTGAGTTTTTCATTGGAAGTCAAGGTCACTATAAGCATATCTATAGTACTGTTTTTTATTTTTTATTTTTTAATTTATTAAAAATATTATTAATATTAAATCATTAATAATAATAATAATAAAGTTGTAGCCTAATCCACTTATATATACCTACATCGTGATACACATTCTTCTCCCTAAGGGCTTTTAAGATCAAATGATGAGCATCATCAATAACTTTTGGTGACCAACAAGGACTTTAAGAGAAAAAATCCATAGGACAGGGTTTACGCACTTTTAGAGCATTCAATGAAGCTTTAATAGCTTAGTGGGGCTCAAGGTGTAAAAATAATCTTAATTCACTGATAGATATGATAGGATTGCTAGTGAAACAAGGCTTCCTATTAAGAAAGTGTATGAGAGAAGGAACCAAACTTAATTTATAGGTTGATAGATTATGTTAGTTGCTAAGTTGTGCCAGCTGTAAATCCTAACTGATTAGTTAGGATGGTTAGTATAAATAACAAAAGTATAGTCTTCAATAGGGAGGCAGTTAGAGAGTTAATTGGTTGGGACTGAATTGCAGGGCAGTTCAGTTAGCAAATCTGTAACTGCTATTCTATTCAATTGTGTCAGAAGTAATAATACATTCTTGAGAGAAACCCTTCTTGATTTTCTTTAATTCATCTTTTCTGTTCAGTTTTCTTTAGTTTTACAATTCAGTATTAACACTGGTATCAGAGCATCGATCTGGTGCCCTGAGTTCAATTTCTTCTACTGCGCATTGAATGAAGACAAGAAGCATGGTGAGAGATTCGAGTGATTGGGAACAGGAGCGCGAGGAATGGCGCACACGACTGGAGTTGGCAGAGGCACGCGCCAAACACACGGAGGATCAATTGGCTGCACTTGCGGCCAAGATTGATTCCAGCGGCAACAGCAGTAGATCCCTGGGTGAACACATTGAGCGCGACCGATGGAGGAAGATGGAGATTCTGATTCTCTCAGGTGATGATGCATACGGTTGGACGCACCATTTGGAACGATTCTTCGAATTGCGAAGCATCCCCGAGGAGGAGAAGTTGTGTGCCACTTTGGTGGCCATGGAGGGTAGAGCACTGAGTTGGTATTACTGGTGAGCTAGGTGCAATCTTGAACCAACTTGGGACGGGTTCAAGCTGGCGGTGGTTCGTAGGTTTCAACCTTCAATGGTACAAAATCCCTTTGAGTTGTTGATGGCCCTCAAACAAACAGGGACAATGGTGGAATTTGTGGAGGAGTTTGAGAAATATGTCGGAGCTTTGAAGACCATTGATCAAGAATTCACACGAGGAATTTTCATGAATTGCTTGAAAGAGGAAATTCAAGTGGAGGTAAAACTTTATGAATTAAAGTCTTTGTCTGATTTAATTCAAAAATCTATTATGATTAAGGAGAAGAATCTGGTTTGGACCAAGAAAGGAACCAACACTTTCACTACGCCAACCACAATTTCTAAGGCTAGTTCTTACAATAAGACTGTGGCTGTTGATACTAACCCACGTTGGATAAGAAAACAAAGGGTGGTACCTTTGCTACTAATCTGGTGAGCGTTCAGGCTGGGGAAGGGAATCAAATCATGGGTGGTGATTTCAAACGTTTTTTCGGGGCTGAGATGAGAGACAAAAGGGAAAAGGGACTTTGTTTCAGATGTGACGAGCCATATCATAGAGACCATAAATGCAAAAATAAGCAGTTTCATTTGATTATTTTAGAAGATGATGACGAGGAGGACATCGATGTTGATTTTCATGAGGTAGAAGCTTTCAATTCTCTGCAATTGTCTCTTTGTTCAATGGCTGGGCTGACTTCCATATACTCTTGGAAGATACAAGGGGTAGTTCAAAACAACTCTGTTTTAGAACTTATAGATTTTGGAGCTTCTCATAGCTTCATTTCTCATGAAATAGTTCAGAAAATGAGCTTGCTAGTGGAAGATACTCCTTCTTACATTGTGGAATTGGGGGATGGTCATAGGATGAAATGTAAGGGAAGGTGTCCCAAGTTGAGTTTACATTTGCAAGGAATGGAAATTAGGCAAGACTTTTATTTGTTCTCCCTGCAAGGGGTGGACTTGGTGTTGGGTTTGGATTGGCTTTCTTGTTTGGGAGAGGTCAAAACCAACTTTGGCAAGCTAGAAATTACCTTATCTAGAGATGGCAAGCTGATTACTTTGGTTGGTGATCCATCCTTAACTAAGATTAAATTATCTTATGGAGCCTTCATGCAAATTTTGAAGGAAGAAGGGGAAGGCTTGTTGATTCAATATGATTCTACATAACAGAAATCAACAGCGGTTTCAATTATCCCTGAAGCTGTTTCAGAGGTTCTTCAACACTATTCTGAGGTTTTTGAGGATCCTCAAGGTTTTCCACCCCAAAGGAGCTTAGATCATGCAATTCATTTGAAGGAGGGGGCTGAGATACCTAATCTACGACCTTATAAGTATCCACACTATCAAAAAACGGAGATAGAGCGGTTGGTTTCAGAAATGCTTGAGGCTGGCATTGTAAGATCGAGCTTTAGCCTTTACTCTAGTCCCATCATCTTGGTCAAGAAGAAAGATGGGGGTTGGCATTTTTGCGTGGATTACGGGGATCTCAACAAAATTACTATTCCTAACAAATTCCTCATCCCTATCATTGAGGAGTTGCTGGATGAACTTGATGGAGCAACAATATTCACTAAGCTTGACTTAAAATCAGGCTATCATCAAATTCGGATGAAGGAAGATGGTATAGAGAAGACGACTTTTCGAACTCATGAGGGGCATTATGAGTTTTTGGTGATTCCTTTCGGTCTCACCAATGCTCCTTCCACATTCCAAGCCCTCATGAATGAGGTTTTGAAGCCTTTCCTCCAGAGGTTTGTCCTGGTCTTTTTTGATGACATTTTGGTGTATAGCAAGGATATCTCAGCTCATCTTGTTCATGTCCACCAAGTCTTGGCAGTGCTGATGCAAAATGGGTTGAAGGCAAATAAGAAAAAATGTATCTTTGGACAGTCTAGTCTTGAGTATTTGGGACATGTGATTTCTAGAGAAGGGGTGGCAGTTGTTTCGTCCAAGACCGCAACCATGACGTCTTGGCCTATTCCTACGGATGTGAAGGGTATTAGGGGTTTCCTTGGATTAACAGGGTATTATAGACGTTTTGTCCAAGGTTATGGTAAATTAGCCAAACCCTTAACTGAGCTTTTGAAGAAAGACAAGTTTTGTTGGACTGAGGAAGCTACATTTGCATTTCAGGCTTTGAAAACAGCCAGGGTTGATCTTCCCTTGTTGGATGTGCCTGATTTCACTACGGTCTTTGTAGTCGAAACCGATGCTTCTAGTAAGGGGTTGGGGGCTGTTTTGATGCAGGAGGGTAAACCCCTGGCATTTTGGAGTCAAGGCTTGTCCTTGAGAGCTCAAAAAAGGTCTGTTTATGAGAGGGAGCTTATGGTTGTGGTTCAGGTTGTGAACAAATGGAGACACTACCTTTTGGGCAACCATTTCATTGTGAGGACTGACCAAAGGAACCTTAAGTTATTGACTGATCAACAATTGTTCAGTGTTGAGCAATTTAAATGGGTTGTCAAGCTCATTGGTTTGGATTTTGAAATCCATTACAAGCCAAGAAATGAGAATATTGCTGCAGGTAGCTTGTCTAGGAGAGATATGTATGATGCCCTCTCAGTTCTACATGTGGATGATGATAACTCTTGGAACCAAGCATCCAAGATGTTGGAGGTTTTTCCGTCTTTTCCCCTTGATGACAAGGTAGTTCTTTTACGGGGGGGG
>JBBPBT010000217.1:1175592-1210368 GCA_037974875.1 Cicer bijugum
GGGGGGGGGTATTGATAGGATTGCTACTCAAACAAGGCTTCCTATTAGGAGGGTGTATGAGAGAAGGAACCAAACTTAATTTCTAGGTTGATAGATTTTGTTAGTTGCTGAGTTGTGCCAGTTGTAAATCCTAACTGATTAGTTAGGATGGTTAGTATAAATAACAAAAGCATAGTCTTCAATAGGGAGGCTTAGAGAGTTAATTGCTTGGGACTGAAATGCAGGGCAATTCAGTTAGAAAATATGTAACTGCTATTCTATTCAATTGTGTTAGAAGTAATAATACATTCTTGAGAGAAACCCTTCTTGATTTTCTTTAATTCATCTTTTCTGTTCAGTTTTCTTTAGTTTTACAATTCAGTTTTAACAAGATATCATTTTTAAAGCTTAATACCATCCAATATTTTAAATGCTTCCTTGGCCATAACTCGAGTTTCACTTGTAGGAGAATCATGCACGCTAGATATACAGATCCTTAAAAGAGGTTGTTATTGGAAGAATGGTAATGGCCAAAACACTGACATTCCCCTACTCTTGAGAAAACTTTAAAGACTCTGTTCGATTTTCAACAAGCCTCAATGCCAACTCAACAATTCTCATCTCTTTTGAACAACTTAGAGCGATTGTCACTTTCCTCGGCAATTTATCAACTACATTCAACAAACCCCATTTCGTATAAAAGGAAAAATCATTTATGTTATCCCTCTCAAAAGGGTAAGTGGATCTTTCCCCTTACAAATATTTTCAAAGCTATATGTGACACGAAACTAACAAAAGATGGTATATGGTTTTGATGCTACTACCTTGGCGGAAGCAATGTGTCTCAATTTCGTTGTTGATTTTGCCATTACTCAGTCTCTCTGTAACACATTGTTCTAGTGTGATTGTGAGACGTTTGTCAAGGCTTTAAACTTTGGTTATTCCCTAATGTGTATCGGGGAATTATTGTTGCTTTTTGTTCTAGAAATCTTCACAATTGTAGGGTTGTTTTTGTTAGAAGGGAAGGGAATAAGGTGACCCACTTGTTGGCTTAGTGAGTTGTTATTAAGTCGAACTCTATTCAACTAAATAGATCTCTTAATTTCACTGTGCCACTTAATATGAGATGGAGGAGTATTGACTTGTAACTTTTGTAGCACAATATCATTAACTTGTATCTATTTTTTTAAGCAAATAACTTGAATATATATGTTGCTATGTCCATGCCTTTTAGTCTATTTTTTTTTTTTAATTGGGTGAATTGTATTAGATAAATAATTAGATTATTGTGATTAATTATCTCTTCTAATAGAGTTGTTTTTCAATTCTCCTTATTTGTAGTTATTATGTTATGGTTTATTATTATATAAATTCAATTTGTATTCTATGACAAGTTAAAAAATGATAATGAGATTTATTCAGTGATAAGGTATTAGTAGCAAAATCAAATTTATTATGCTCATACCTCATTTACCGTTTCTTCGTCACGAAGATTCATCATCGTCTTCGAATCATCAGTAATTTTTTTTTTCTATCTTCCTCCCAATTTCATCACAAGATGAACATTCATGGTGATCTATTTGACATTCCTTTAACACCGCCAACATCACCGATCATTCAAGATTCGACTCTAAATCATCGAAATCTTTATTATCTACACCTCGGTGATCCCTATTCAGTTTTTGTCATTCCACCACTAAACGACCCCAACTATTAAAATTGAAGTTACTCCATGAAACATGCTCTCTCCTCCAAAAACAAACTTTCTTTCACCAACGGTAAGCTCCCACAACCATTTTCTACCTATAAAGACTTTGATCTATGAGAACATTGTAATAACATGGTGGCTTCTTAGATAACTTGGACTCTCTCTCCACACATATCCCAAAGTATTATTTATGTTGATAGTGCATTTGATGTATGGAACGATCTTCACAAAAGATTTATGGAAGGTAACCATTTTTAATTCTCTGACTTGTTTCGTGATTTACATTTCATTAAACAGGGGAAAGATCTTTTTCTACCTATTTTATGAATATGAAGATTATTTGGGATGAATTAGATTATCTAAGACCTTTACCTTCTTGTACATGTTCAACCCATTGTTCTTGCAAACTTAGTTATATTGTCCGCATTTACAAACATAATGAATATGTAATCTATTTTTTGAAAGGTCTAAATGATTCTTACCAATATGTTAGAAGTCATATTCTTCTTATAGACTGTTTGCCTTCAATTACCATGGTTTATTTTCTCATAATTCGACAAGATATAAGACTTATTTTCACTCATAATGATTCCATCATATGTGCAATTAGTTCTACCAGTTCTGGTCAAGGGAAAGGAAACTATAATCCAGGTAAGAATCGTGGTAAAGGTACTTGAAACTTTATGATTTGTACCCATTGTAAGAAAACATATCATACCATCGAAAACTATTATTTTAAACATGGCTTTCTCTTGGGTATACCTTCAAAAACTAGTCCAACAATATTAACATGATATCTATTCGTAATTACCAAAAGATAAATACTAATTCTCACTCAAATAATCAAGCTGATGATTCTATACATATTTCTAAAGATGATTACAATTATTTGATTACTCTTTTTCAAACATTCAAGAATGAATCAAACAAACAAAACTCTAATGATACAACTCAACATGTTGTTTCTAGTATTTCCAAATCAGGTAACTATTATGATCCTCCAAATCAGGTTACTTTTCTAATGTTGGTAATTATTGTATTACTTTTGTTGTTTTACCTTATATGATCGATACTTGTATCAACAATGACATTTTTTAAGTTTGGCATTTTAGGTTTTGACATCCATCATGCATTGTTTTACAACAGCTTTGTAAGAACTTTCCTTACATTTCTATAAATAAAAAATCATATTTGTGATAGTTGTCACTATGCTAAGTAATATGGATTACCTTTAGTCTTATTACTACTTCTCATATTTTTGAAATATTACACATGGATATTTGGGGACTTATAGGTGTTTCTTCTTTGCATAGGCATCATTACTTTCTTACAATTATTGATGATTAATCTCAACAAACTTGAATTCATCTCTTAAAACAAAAATCTGAAACTATAACATGCCCTAATGATTTTTTAAACATGGTTTCCATCAAACTTTCTGTTAAGATCAAAATAATTAGGTCTGATAATGGGGATGAAATTTTACTGTCTTCCTTTTATTTCGGTTTTGCACTTATACATCAAACTTCATGTGTAGAAACTCCACAACAAAATTCCACTGTTGAACAAAAATATAGGTATCTTTTGAATGTCACTAGGACTTTATTGTTTCTTGCTAAATTGCCTAAATATTTTTGGTCTTATATTTTGTCTCATGTATTTCTCACTAATTGATTGCCTACTAATGTTCAAAATAACTTCACACCTTTTGAAAAATTATACCATAAGCCACTAACATTTCTTGACATATAGGTTTTTGGTGGCTTATATTTTGCTTCAACTCCTTTTCAAAACAAGACCAAATTAGATCTAAGGGAAAGAAAATGTGTTTTTTCTTAGATACAGGTTTGACACAAAAGGTTATCTATTATTTAATTTACATATAATAGAAATATTTTCATTTCTAGACATGTTATTTTTTATGAACATGTCTTTCCTTTTCATAAAACAAACTTCCAATGATACCAATGTCTTTAATTCTGAGATATCTATTACCAATTATTCTTTTAGTTTCCTTGATTTACCTCAATCTAATGCATTTGTTTCTCATACTGGTAACAATATGCATTATCATGATAATTTCGATACTCATAACAATTCATCTAATTTAGTTGTTATCTCTCATGAATTTGATGTCATTACATAAAATTTTAACCTTACTACTTCTCATTCTCCTACTCATGATAACTCTTAACTTGAAAACCAAGCCATTAGGAAATCTGATAGGCCTAAAAATCCTCACTATTATTTGAATGTTTATTACTTGAATATTGTTTTAAGAAATTAATGTGTTCCACTTGCTATATTATATCCAATATCTTATGTATTATCTTACAAAGACATTTCATCATCTCGTAAGAATTTCAATGCATCCATATCTAGTTACTGTGAACCCACTAATTATGAACAAGATTCAACAATTGGATCCATGTCATGAATAATAAATTGACAACTTTGGATGAAAATTAGACTTAAGTGATCACTGATTTATCTCCAGGTAAGAAACACATTGGGTGTAAATGGATTTATAATATAAAGTTTAATTATGATAGATCAATATAAAGTTATAAAGATCATTCTGTAGTAGAAGGATTTACTCAAATTGAAGGTTTAGACTTTTTACTCAAATCAAAGGTTTAGATTTTTTATATTAATCTCCTGTTGTAAAATTAACTACAATTAAGTTCTTTTATCTATTGTCTCATCTCAAAACTAGATTTTACAACAACTATGCAAAAAATTTTCTTTAGGTATGGCAACGGGGCGGGGAAGTAACGATTATAAGTATTACCAACCCCGCACCCTCAACTCAAATACCGCCTCTGCACCCACACTCGTCGGGGGTGACATTTTAACATCCACCCCTACACCCAACGGGGACGGGTTTCCCCGCCCCACCCCCATTTCAAAAATTGGAATTTATTTATTCATAGCATAAAAAAATCAATAATTCGATCAAATAGTAGTATTAATCTAAGTTCTAAAATTCCAATAATCAAAATAATAAAGGACAATATCTCAAAATTTGTTCATAATCTTCAAACTTTTTAAAAGTGAAAATATCAATCCGAACAAAAGTTCTAAATATTCAAATGAACTAATCCATGAAAACAACACAAAGTTGCAAATCATCAGAACAAAAAGGTTCCAAATAAGCATTTTCTAATGATCATCTTCATCTTCAAGGCGGAAATTAGAAAGTGAAGTAACACCACTGATCAACAATTCACCTATATTAAAAAAATATAACATGACAACAAAATATCAAAATATTTGTCCATTATTATGTCTCAAGGTAGACAAACGTGCAGTACATATTTTCATATGTCCGCGGAAGTGTGACGTCCCTTCTCTTGTTCTCCCACCAAGCAATTTCTTGCAATAATTACATTTAGCTTTTTCTTTTCCATCAACTTTGATCTTTGTAAAACAATCTCATACAATACTTTTAAGTCTACTGAAACGAGCTTCAGTTATTTCATTTGTCATATTATCATTTGTCTCATCATGAGGTGTTTGCACAGTTTCATTTGGTGTGAAAACATTAGCTAACGAGTTACAACTTTCATTCATAGTTGGTTGATGTGAAATTTCTTCAGAAGTAAGTTGACATGGTTGTGGTTGAGATGTGCCTTCAAATTCCATTTATATATTTTATAAAATTGCACATAAAAACAAATTAAATTCATAAATAAAATATAAATAACTATAACATAAATAGCATACAGTAGTCACGAACTCATAGTCAACGAGTAATAACCATGCTTCTATTGTTCTCTTTCATTCATTAATTAACAATTTATTTGTCGTTTTATTGTCTCTTTTGTCAGATTTAAATTTTACTTAAATCAGATTAACAATTTATTTGTCAGATTAACCACCATGACACCACTTATGTAAAACGAACAAAATCATGTTCCATCACAGTTTGACTATGATGCATATATTTTCCTACATTCTCAATACCAAGATACAATCTATGCATAAGGCAGAAGCTGCACAACCTATATTGGAGTTGATCTTCTATGATTAAAAATCAAGAACAATGCTTATTCGTAACAGGAAAGCCTTGTAATTAAAATATATGAAGTTATACTTAGACTAGACCTCTTGTTAGAGCCTATAGATGTCATTAAACAAATAAAAAAGGAAATACATCATGAAGGGCATTTACTCACTCTTGCCAATGTAATATAATGTAGTAAAGAATACTAACTACATAAGATATATGAACTAGCAGTATTCATCGTATTCTTATTCTCATAACTTGCATCTTCATAAGATACAAACTTAATTAACACAACAAATTTCAAATAAAGAATAACACATGACCAGAGATCAATGCTACAACATCCAAATGCATCATTGCATCAAACAATTCATTCAATCACTAATTAGCAGATTCTTGTTTGGCGTGAAATTGAAAATAAAATCATAATGGGTTGGTATGGTAAAGTGGTGGAAAATTTCTTGTTGTTTAATTTTTTGGAGAAGGGGAAAAGGGAATTAGGTTTCTAAATTAGTGGTGGAATATAAGGTTAGCTACTACTTCATGCATTTGGTTGGAAATAAATAGTGTTTTATTCAATAGAAAAAAAGAAAATTCTTAGGATGTATCGACGAAATATATTAGAATAGGTTGTATAATTGAGAGGAATTGAAATTGAGAAGAAAAGAGAAGATAATAGAGAAAAACAGAAAATACAAATTGATCTTTTGCTTGCTAAAGATTGATATTATGGTTCTGCAAAGATTGATATTTTCACTCTGCACATGAATCTTCTAGTTCTCTGTTACAGCTTTACATTCTATTCTTTCTTGGCCTTTTATAACAACAGTCTTGTGACTGATTTTGTTCAACCAACTTAACCACTTCTAACTAACTTCTAACTACATTTTAACTAACTAATTACACATCATTTTAAATTATATCTAACAAAATCAAGAGGGTGTCTTGGTTTGGTTCATTAATTAGGAGAATAAAAACAAAAACTTTGCCTTTGCAAATGGGTTGATTAATCATCTATGTTGTCTTTAAAGTGTATATGATGTTTAGTTTGTATTGGCCGTAGAGTACTTATCTTTATAATGAATTATGAATATATGCTCTAATTAATATATATTGTGCTTATAAAAAAATATAACACGTGGGTTTAATGTTACATAAGAGATTGGTTATTTAATTGTTAGAAACAAAAAAACAAATATTCCATTTAATTATATATACTTTTTATAGATTATTACTACAAAACATTTTCATGAATATATAGATATATTTTTTGCATGTCTCCAACTATTTTGGGGTTTTTACTTAGAAAAATATATTTTTTAAATATTTTTATTTTACATTGATCAAAAAATTTAAATTAATTTAATTATTATCATAAAGATAAAAGAAAATGTTAATTAATAAATATATATGTCTGAAAATAATAAAAACATTTTTCTAGATATTTTTATTATTTATGAAAATTTAAATAATTGTTAATTTTAGAAATCTCTTATCTTTTGTATTAGTAAGTAAAATTAACACAATTGTTATTTTATGTGTAAGATATATACACTAGGAGGATATATAAAGATATTTTGGAGGGTGGAGGGTGGAGACCAACACACTAGAGTACTAGATCGGTACTGGCGTCTGGTACTATGATTGTATTAAATGCTTCAATTCTTTGAAGAAAAAAACTTCAATTCAATATATAATATTTCAATATAAACAACTAAATTTAGATTTAGAACTCAAAATGTAATTAAAATATAATTAATATTTTAATTTTTAACAGTTTAATTTAGTTCTTCTCATAAAAAATCTCAATTATTAAGAAATAAATTTTCATGAAAGAAAATTAGAAAATGTGTATTTTTAGGCTAAAAAGAAAATTGAGATTATCTATTATTGTTAATAGTTGTGAAACATTTTCTGTGGCTAATTAAAAAGATAAATAGTCTCATTTATCTTTTATTATTTTTTCAAGGGTAATGAGAGTATTTGTTATTACTTTTTGCAACTATATTTTTTAAAGGATTTTTCACAACTATAAAAAATAATAGATAATCTCATTTATGATTGTTAAGTAAACATTTTATAACTAATATCATATAATTTTATTTTCCCTTTTCATGTTAAAAAGAGTATAAAAATAAATGAGATTATATGTTATTAAAATGTTAGCTAAAACATTTTATTAAATGATAGTATCATCTATTTGTTATTATAAATTTAGTGTATACAATTTGGGTCTTAAAATTTTAAAATTTGGTCATTTAAAAATTTAATTTTACAAAATATCAAATTTTGCTCTTATACATATTCTTATTTATATTTTTCATATAAACAAAATATAAAAGATAAATGAAATTATTGTCTTTTTATTGTTAAATATTTATAATCATATTTGATTTTGTGAAAAGAAACGAACATTTACCGTGAAAAAAACACAGTAAAAGAATTAAAAAAATTAAACACCCAAATTATGAGAGGAAGCATGGACGGACCCAAAGGCGGGGCATATACTCTTCATCAAATGCCATAAGGCATAAAGAAATACTAGAATTGGAAAAGAAAAAAACACACACCAATTTTGTTTATTTTAATTTAATATATTAAAGATAAATAGTGGTGCTTATTGGAGTAATAAATTAACATTTAGCAAATAACAGTGCAAATAATGTTTATTTATAAATAAAAATAAAATTAGTGATTTTAATTATTTTGATTTTGGTATTATTGAATTTTATAAATGTTGATTTGAATTTTAAGAATTAATTAAAAAAACGATAAATATAAAATTCATCCTTTATTAGTTTTAGTTTTAATTTTTAAATTATATGGTTTATTAATTATTTAATATTAAAATAAATTATAAAAATCAACATCATACTAATCCGAATAAAACTATGAATCTCTTAAATATATAATGTATTTAGTTTGAAATTTTAAATGAGAAAAATATAATTAGGGGAAAAATAAATTTTTCGACATTAGTCACATATGGACTATAACAAAAATTCGAACCCTCCTTAAATTTCTAGATCTATCTCTAGGAGAAAGTAACTAGAGGAACTATATATTTTTATTTATTTTTGTTTCTAGAAGGCATTAGAAGCGAACTGGAATATTGGAATGTGGATAAAAACAAGAAAAAAGCCTTGTCACAATGATACTAGTTCTGGTTCTGGAAGTGTGGAAGTCAAAGTATACGCTTAGAGTTATACTCTTACATTAATTATAGATTATTAGTAGTATATTATACATACTACTACAAGTAGTAAACTAGTAATTCGTTGGTTTCATAATAATTGAACACTTTAATCATTTAATATATATTAAACAATTATATAAATAAAAATATTATTTTATGATATTATTTTTATTAAATATTAATAAATTATAAACGTATAATAAAAAATACCATATTAAAAATTATTAAAATAATATTATTTAAACAGTATAATTGAAAATAATAATTTAGTTTAGAACAAATTTTTTATATAAAGAATCAATTGTTGTAGGAGAGGAGGAATAATTTAAAAAAATAAAATAAAATAAAATAAAATTCTACGTTTCTACTCACCCAAACGGAAGTAACTCTAAGCAGAATAGAAGCCGCCAACAATATTCAACCACATGTCTTATCCTCAAAGACTGATCGGTTGCCGCGTTCACACATTGAAGCTTCCTCAACATGCAGCTTCTAGATTCTACGTGAACTTAATCATTGAACTTAAGTTGTTGAAAACCATGATAAAGTTCAATAAAAGATAAATAAATCATAGAAAAATTGATTATTTAAGACTGAATGAATTAAGGTCGATTATAATGAGTGAGATTATTCTGAATTTCTATATAGTGATTCTAATTAAAATAATATATATTAATTAATTTTTGTAATTAATATTAATTAATTTATAACTTTTAACAATATTTAATAATCTCTACAAATAAAAAGTGTTGATTAACATGTCAATTTTAGGACAAGAAAATATAATACAAGAAAAAGGAAATAAAATGTAACTGATTAATTATATTACAAGAACAAAAATACTAGTTGTAATCATCTATAGGTTAAACAAAAAGATATACATATCACACGGTACTTAACTCCTAGAATATTTCCTAAAATATTTTGGCCTACTTTTAACTAGAAATTTACTTCATAGAGTGTAGTATTTCAATTTAGTTTGATTAATTAAAAATATAGATAACAATATATTTAATAAATATTTTATATTTGTTATCATTAGATTTAAAAATTGTCATTTTATAAATTTAATCTGATTTTAAGTTTATATAAATTTTTGTTACATTAAATTTATCACTAAAAATAAAATAAATAACTGACAAATAAAATAAAAAATATTTATTTTTTCTTTTTGATTTCCTCATTTTCAAGTTTTCTCATTTCCCTTCATGATTCATGTTTCACGTCTCCTCGTTGCTACATATGCCACACCACTCCTTCCCCTTTATTTATTTATTTTTTGTTTTTAATCTAATTAGATTATCATCTTCACCATTTAAAAACTCAATTAAAAATATCAATAACTTATTTTTTTTAACTATATAAAATTGTTTAATATTTATTACAAAACAATAAAAAATTTAAAACTCAATTTTATCTCATACACACATTCATCATCTTAGTCTATAAATTAAGAATAAAAAACACCAACGAATTAAGGGTTTTTTTACTATTGAAGATAAGAAACATAAAAAATAGAAAGCATAAGATGTAGAAAAAAACCAACATATCAAAATAAAATAATAAAATAATACAAAATATAAAATATAATATTATATATATATATATATAATTTCTTTTTATTATTACAAAATATATAAATAAAAATTATGTTAATAATCTTATTGTGCTTTTTTTTTTCTCTTTAATATTCAATATTATAAATCGTAAACTCAAAACAAATGAATTAAAAATAAAAATATCTTAGAAAAAAAGTAACAATCAATTAAAAGAAAAACAAACAAACAAATTAAAAAAAGATGTGACTTAAACTGTAGTTTTCGTCGAAACAATGACCGGTCACCGCCACACGGCCAAGTTGCTTCTTTCTTTCATTCATTTTCTTCTTCTCTTTCTTCTTTCTTTGTTCTTTATTTATTATTATTATTATTTTTTTTATCTTTATTGCCAGCACACCCCTTTTCCCTTTTTTTTTTCTTTTTTTTTTCTTTCTAAAATTAGGTTTATGCTTATATACATATCATTATATACATATCATTTTCTTTTGTTATACTAAAATGTCAGTTGGGCTCTAAGTTCAACTTTTTTGTTTAACTATGTAGTCTAATTAGGTTTATGTTTTTATACATATCTCATCTCTTATGGGCTACGTGTCACCCCAAAACATTATACCTTCATAAAATATTTCATTTAGTGCACCCTATTTTGATGCTAATGGAAATTGGCAACGACCTCAATTTATCGATGATGATACACAATCGAAATAAAAATTACATGTTTTAGAAGAACCAATCATAGCAATTAAGGGAAATAATGTTTATGGCCTCGAAGCTTTTGATATGTGTTTGGTTTTCGATGTGGCGATCTCTTCAAAATTCAAGGTACCTGAGTTTGAAAAATACAAATGTGCCACATGTCTTAAAAATCAACTAACCATGTATTGTAGAGGAATGACTTCTCATGTTTATAATGAAAAATTTCTCATTCATTTTGTTTCAAGAATGTTTGAGTGGGGCATCATTAAGTTGGTATATGCATCTCAAGAAAAATCAAATTCGTTCATGGAAAGACTTGATTGATGCCTTCTTGAAACTAGGCATGGCAACGGGGTGGGGTAGGGTCAGATTTTGCCTCTTCCACCCCCGCACCCGACTAATCGGGGAAAACTGCATCCGCCCATATTTCGTAGCAGCTGTGAAATTTAGACATTCATCTCCGCCCGCAATGGGGTTCAAGTTTCCCCGACCACACCCACACTCATTCATACATAAAAAAAAATAATAAATTTAAAAATTATATTTATTATAATTAATATAATAAAATAATTACTATTAGACAATAATAAAATTAAAAAAAAATCTATAGAGATAAAATTATAATTTTTAATATTTTAAAAAAATATTAAGTATATTCACACTACAACAAAAGAGTTGTGGCAACAATAAAAAAGTGTGGCGTAAATTAAAATATCTATGGCCTAAAGGTTAGGCAACAGTTTGACAACGGTTTATAAAGTGTGGCGTAGGTGGCCGTGACCTATTATTTAAGGCAACAGTTTTTTACTTTTGCCCACGAAGTCTAAAAAACCGTTGGTGAATACACTCAAAGAGGCCACGGTTTGTTTGAATATTTCTGGCCACAGTTTTATGAACTAGTTTTGACAACAGTTTATAAATGTTGCATATACAGTTAGGTCACAGTTTTGTGTAAAGTATTTATGTTTCAGGCAACACATTTATAACGTTGTCAAAAGAATAGGCAACATTTTTTGGTCTAAGACAATAGATTTGGATGTTTTAGGCAACACATTTATAACGTTGTCAAAAGAATTTAAATGTTGCCTTTTTGTTTAGGCCACAGTGATGAAAATGTTTTAAACCACACTTTTTATGTGTTCTCTATACTTTTCAATCATAAACATTCAATTTATCTAGTCGACATTTTTCTAAATGTTGCCTATAGGTATATCATACACTCAATTTTTTGTCAAACATTGATAATTAATTATTATTGCTTGTAATTCATAATTGAACATTAACCAATTGCTATTGAACAAAACACAAAAGAGTTAAACATAATCAAGTCTTGATTAAAGTATATATTGCGAAGAAAAATAATTGTCTCATCAAAATAATGTAACATAAATATTACTAGATATAAAAAATAAAAATAAACCAATACATGATTAAATAAAAAAAACCATCAAGTTTTTTATTCCTAATGCAACAATCAAAATTTGCATTGCCAAAAAACAACCAAGTCTTCAATACATTCCATTAGCTTTATGTATCTTGATGATGATCTTCAAGTCCAACCTGAAAAGTTATTATATTAATATAAATAAAAGGAAAAATATACAATCATAGTTATGATGCTTCTTTGAGACCAATAAGTAATTGATGCTTCTTTGAGATCTATTGGAACAATTCACAAACTGGAACAACTCATAAATTGGCAAGGTGCCTATAAGTAATTGAAACAATTCACAAACTGATGCTTAAACTTGAAATAGAAGAATATTGATTAATCTTAAAAGAGAAGAATATTGTTGGTCCTAATTAACAATGAAATTTCATATTTGAACAAGTACTACTATTCCTAATTAACAATTAAATTTCATAATTCAGTAGCATAATTAAATCAATGTAATTCAAGTCCTAATTAATAATTAACAGTTCTTGATAGTCCTAATTAACTGATGCTTCTATTACTTATTTATAAATTTTTTGCATCACTTAGTCAATAAGCAACAGAGGATAAAAAAAATAAGACACAAATCAATAGTAGAGTAAAGCATGAACTCCGCATTACCAGAACCTCTTTCTCTTGGGAATCAGAGGGTTATGGCTAAAAAAAGAGCATGAGACATTAATTTATATAAAAATCTTACTGTACAAGTTATTTGCATTGTAGGCTTATTTATTTCAGATTGAACATAATCATCAACAAGCTCAAACAATTGTAAAGAAGTCTGGAACTTGTACGGGAAAGCACGAAAGGCACATATATCCTCCCATCTATGTTTCAATATGCATAATGAAGCAATAGCGTTAAAGACGAGAAAACAACATGTAACACCCCGTTTTTCAAAGCGAAAGTGTATTTTTTTCCGAAAGAAATTAAAATAAAATAGAGAAATAAATAAGATAACACCTTTGGATAAGTAATTAAGCCATTATAATTTACAAGCAGCGGAAAAAGTTCTCAAAATATGAATTCAAAATATTTACATAATAAAAGTGGTACAGTCTTCCAGTTTAAAAACAAAAGCAACCCAAAAGAAAGACATTTGTTCCCTTTGTGACAACCTAGTTTGATCATTCTACAAAACAACTAAACACCCTGAGTGATCTCCACGCACCCCGTGAGATCCTCCTAACGTAGCTCCAATCAAGCATTCCCATCTACATTCCCATCCGTAGGGTACGAACCAGTAGGATCATCTTGGCTCTCATCTGAGGGCAAAGCCCAGATTTCCACAATAGTTGTAAAGGGTCACCAACCGAAATTAACAGTTAACACATAACATTTAAGTTTTTAAATGCACAAAATATCCTCTCAACTAAGCATGCACCTTAAAAGGATTTTCCATATGCTAAAAGTTCATATAATGCTTGCCAAATGTAAATGAAATCAAATAAAGTTCTCAATCCATCAAGTAATACATAGCTGACCAAAACATTGATAAATCAATTGAGCAATCAACTATCTAACTCAAAATAAGATTTTCCACTGAGCCAATCGATTGGGCAAATCGATTTCTTGAAAGTTTTTAGTGAAAATTGGACTCTGAACTTACATTAATCGATTGGGTAAATCGATTTCGTGAAAGACAAAGCCTCTGTAATGAATCCAATCGGTTTGCTAAATCGATTTCTTAAGTGGTTTTGAAATAACACATTACCCAATCGATTGGGTAAATCGATTTCGTGAAAGACATAGCCCCTGTATTGAAGCCAATCGATTGGGAAAATCGATTTCGTGAAAAATGGCTGAGTTCTTGGATGGCCAAATCGATTTGGTCAATCGATTTCTTCAATGCATTTTCAAAATTCAAGAAAACAGGAGACATATCAATCGATTCATTCAATCGATTTCTTAAAGGGTTTTGAAAGACAATTACAAAATCGATTTGATCAATTTAGAGAAGTCCCTGTAACTGATCCAATCGATTGGGGCAATCGATTTCCCTGCGTAATCTTCCAAAAATACATAAACTAACTCAATCACATTCATACATAATCCCAAATCTTAACAATTAGCAATTCCAACGCGATCACCACGACAAATTGGGCTTCGAAATAGTTTCGCAATCAAACATGTTATCACCAAATTCCAAAACATAACACTTAACACTTATAACACAATTTCTACAACATCATGAGTTTCGAAATAGTATTGCAATCAAACATGTTATCACCAAATTCAAAAACATAACACTTAACACTTATAACACAATTACTACAACATCATGAGTTTTGAAATGGTATTGCAATCAAACATGTTATCACCAAGTTCCAAAACATAACACTTAACACTTATAACACAATACTCACACAGACAAGATGAACCAACAATTCACAATTTACCAGGGTGTAGTCTCTCACGGACAAACACCAGTGCAGTCTCTCACGGACAAACACAATTCACCAGGGCGTAGTCTCTCACGGACAAACACCTGTGCAGTCTCTCACGGACAAACACAATTTATCAGGGTGCAGTCTCTCACGGACAAACACCTATGCAGTCTCTCACGGAAAACACAATTTACCAAGAAACGTAAATCGTAAACGTACCACCTATTACGGGCCAGTACTGTTTACCGAGGTGCCACCTATCACGGGTCTGCACGATTTACTAAAAAGCGTAAACCATAAACATACTGCTTATCACGGGCCCGTACCGTTTACCAAGGTGCCACCTATCACGGGTCTGCACGATTTACCAAAACAACCATTAAGTAAACAAGACATTAAGAGATTCCCCATTCTTAATACTTATTTAACTTAGACAATTTTCAAAACAAACATTAAGTAAACGAGACATTAAGAGATTCCCCATTCTTAATACTCATTTAAACTTAAATGATTTTCAAAACAAACATTAAGTAAACGAGACATTAAGATATTCCCCATTCTTAATTCTCATTTAACTTAAATGATTTTTCAAAACAAACATTAAGTAACTAAGACATTAAGAGATTCCCCATTCTTAACGCCCAGTTAACTTAAACGATTTTCAAATCAACATTAAGTAACCAAGACATTAAGAGATTCCCCATTCTTAACACCCAGTTAACTTAAACGATTTTCGAAACAACATTAAGTAACTAAGACATTAAGAGATTCCTCATTCTTAACGCCCATTTAACTTAAACGATTTTTAAAACAACATTAAGTAACCAAGACATTAAGAGATTCCTCATTCTTAACGCCCAGTTAACTTAAACGATTTTCAAAACAACATTAAGTAACCAAGACATTAAGAGATTCCTCATTCTTAATGCCCAGTTCACTTAAACGATTTTCAAAACAACATTAAGTAACCAAGACATTAAGAGATTCCCCATTCTTAATGTCCAGTTTACTTAAACGATTTTCACAAACGCACATTAAGTAAACAAGACATTAAGAGATTCCCCATTCTTAATTCCCCATTTACTAAAGTCTAATGTCATATAATTAAGTGAAGTGACAACTGGTCCAAAAGAGAAAATGTGTGCAAGTAATTCATTTACATACCGCCATTGGAATTGAAATTCCTATGACAAAGGATTTTTAGCCTTGGGCATGCCAAACTCACTCATCAGAGCCTGCAGTTCAAACAAATTTTGGTCAAATTGATTGTCAAATTCATTCAAAATCTATTTAATTTTTTTATTGGCAATTAGAGGAAACAAGCAACACCTTTATTAGCATTCAAAATAACTCTCCTGCAGTTCTAGTAAATCTAGTGATAATTGTGCAAGCAATAAAAAATTGCAAGCATAATTAACAAGAATGATGTCCAAACACAAACCTTGCAACTATGATATATGAACATGAAAGTTAGATATGTACTTCTGATTTAGGAAATGTAAAAAACTTAAAAAACAGATGTTAAAATAACGGACCAACCAGCCCAAGCAAGAAAGAGCGAGTGTGACACCCAATTGTAGTGTGTTTTTGCAGAAATTGTAGAGATAAGTATACATTATAATAGTCTGTTCTCAACTCCTAAAATCAATAAAGGTTGCCCACCAAAAATTGAGTGGATAATTCCACAAATGGGTTGATGTCAAATTCTAAATATATATATATATATATAACCTTCGTGACACAAAACTAAGTTTAGAAAGTTGAAGAATATATAAGGGAAATATTATGCAACTCAACCATACATAAGTAGCTTAACCCATCAATAGAAATCATACATTTTACTATCATTAAAACTCCGTGTTCTGACAAACTTTATCTAAAATACGATTCAGTCAAAAATAAATATTTCATAGAACATATATCCAAAAATCAAGAAAGCTTGATTTAGAAGTTCAACATTGTCAACAATACTGTATTACCAACTTTGACATTATCGCTCAAGAAAGTGTACCTTTCATGGTGCAAGAGGAGGTACTGTATGTATAACTAGAAGTTAAATTACACGAAATCGTCATAGTCTTTTGCATGTTTTTGAGTTCTTATTGACAATCGCGAATTATCTTCTCGAATTCTAGTTGATTGGGTGTCAATAGGAAATACATTGGGGTATCTTTTGAAATGATGCGATTATGGTTTTTCAAGTTACAGTTTGTCTATGACGATAGACCCTCAAGGTCACCTATAATAACAATAACAATTAATAAACATTATAAAACGTTTATTTTTAATAGCGTCGAATTTAATAGCACGATGAAAGATTAAAATAATTAAACGCTGTACAAAACATTTTTTGACATAATATTTAAAGCAAAATTTCAAATCTATCTATAACTTGATTGTAACCGTACATATCATAAGTACGAACTCATAAAATAACATAATTGTGTCCTTTATAAGAGTGGTAACTCTTCTAGAAACTAAGATGGTACTCACACACATTTTATTTTATTTTTTCAAAAGTAGAAACAACATGATAACTTAATTTGTATCCAATATCCAATAAACCAAATCATACGTAATAAGGTCATAGTTATTAGTGGCAACAAATGGGCAGTCCCTATACTCAAACATACCAACCCACGAACCAAATATAAATAGTATCACTCAAATTATGCAAGCTATTGTGTTTATATCAAAAATGGTTACTGAGGCTTTTTCTCAAAAAAATTCTTAACTTTCATCGTAATTAATCCTCCATTTTATTTTCTTTCTCAATAATTTTATTTGTCAATTAAAAGGACTTAATAAAGCCAAAACAAATAAGATTACAATAGCAACATAGTAGCATTCAATAATTAATTCATGTGATAATTAATGCATGCTAAGTTGCTAACGAAAACTAAAGAAGAAACAGCTAACTCGTCATCAACTTTGGTGTCCCTTTTCATACATATAAATTAAAATCAAAAGTAGTCAAGTTTCTCCCAACATTGGTGTTCCCCAAATATTAACAATTTTCAGTTGGTGAATGTAACTCTAAAATTCAGTGAACCGTAGAAATCATACACAGTAGAAAAGACATTGAATAAAAGATCTTGCTTGATATGCATACTAACAACAAAATCGATAAAATTTAAGAAGCGAACCTTCAATTCTCATTATTAGCTTTCACATATATAGTAATGAGTGGCTATGTGTGTGAAATAATACACATTAAAAACAATTTACCTCGCGCCTTCTTTATATAATGAATACCGCACATGTGCAAGAGAATTTGGCTCTGATCCGAACCAATGGCTGGAACTTGAAGAAATATTTTGATTTGTCAAAATTTTTAATTATTAAGTTAAATATATTATTTTATTGTATATCAAAATTTTAGATGGTAAATTTGCAACTTAAACACATTGTTTTAGTTCTTATGTTTGGAAAGGAAAAAAAATATAAACAAAAAAGTAGATAGTTTGGTTGAATTTTTACAATTTTTATCACAAAATTAAATCCAAATTAATAAATAACATATTAATTTGATTCAGTTCAATTAAGCTGATAATTTAATAAAAATTAACATACTTATTTTTAAAATATAAATTTTCTTTTTCAAACACTAGAATTAAAAAATTCTTAAATACAACATATATTTAAGATAATATTATCGATATAGTTTTATGATTTTATTCAAATAGATATCAGCAGTCGATTTTAAATGAAGTAAAATTATACTCAAATCAACTAATATTGAATTTATTAAGTTCGATTCAAATTAAACTTGAACACAGAAAAAATTAATTTAATTAATTTTAAATTTTTTTTTTGAATTTATCCCATTATTAATTCAATTTTTATTTTGAATTTATTCCATCATTAATTTAATTTTTATATCTTTAAACGAAACTCAAAATACATATAATTAAAATTTAAGTTAAAAAATTTAATGTATTTTTTAATTAATATATTTTGTAATTATTTTATACGTTTTTTTTCCCTTAAATTGTTAAAGACATTAGAGTGGTGGGAGCAGCCTAGCAAGCTCCAGTTAACAATTGCTGCATCACTCCACCGACATCCTCACGCTTTATGTACCTTTCGGCTTATTGTTGTGCCATTTTCAAGCTAACCAATTCTATTGCCATCTATCTTTAGTGGCGGTGGAAATAATCTTTCAGATTAAGGTTTCATCAATAAAACTAAAAATTCTCAAGAGTGTTGTAAAATACGCCACTAATACAATTTGATCTATATATTTCAGCAGCAACTCTGATTAAACATGTAAACACAATGGTGAGTTGCATAAACTTGTATAATATTGTAAAAATATATATTTCATCCTCATGATTTAATAGATTATTTCGAGAAATAATTTGAGTAACAGAATTACAAAGATATATTTCTTTGTTAACCCAAATAGAGATAAGAGAGAAAAGAAAAGGCATGTTTCATTTTCCTGCATGACATTAAATATGCCCCTAAACTAAAATAGATTGTAATTTGGTCATTTCTTAATAATTGAGTATTTGAATTGTAACATAATGACTTAATTAAAAAAATATATTTGTTCAGAGACTTAATTATAACTTTCTTTTAAGAATGATTAGAAAATTCCTAAATAGTATAACAATCTTCGGAGTAATTAAATTTGTTGGATTTTGAGTTTTAAAAACTATTTAAAAATCACAATTTATGTCACCAAAAATATTATTGGGTTGAGTCGCGGACTATGTCGCTCTCTTTAAGACGTTTCGCGACACTACCCAAATTGTGCAAAACAGACTATCAACCACGAAGTCGCCAGGATAAAACAGCTCAGGTTCACTGTATCGAAGTTCCACTGCACCGTAGAAAATCGTTCTACACCCTCAATATGGCGGTTAAAGTCTCTCAATATGACGATTAAAGTTATTTGCAATATGGTATTACGACTACTCATAACTTCAGCATTACAACCGCTCTAGAAAATAAAGGGACTGAGGCATAACGACCGTTCTAATAAACCGGATCGAAGAGACTACGGCATAACAACTACTCTAAAAAAATAACAACCGCTTTAAAAAACCGAAAGGGACTGCGGCATAATGACCACTCTAAAAATCCGAAAGGGACTGAAAGAAAAAGGAGAAATGGTTCGAAATCAGGCGAGCAGAATATAAGAGGGAGAAAATAGAAAGTTGGGAAAAACATCTAACTTTGGTGTGCTTTTCACAATAGTTTGAAACTCATTATATAATGATGAAAGTAAACTCACATATATTTTATAAACAATGTGGAACTTTAATATGTATAGAGTTGAAACTACACAAAATATAATAGTTTTCTAATGTGGAATTTCAAAAAAAAAAATTCCGATGTGAGATTTGAATTTTAAAACAAGTTTCTTTCCACTTAAATTTACAAAAAAAAATATTTCTTTTCAATATTGTCGCGGCCAAAAATTTCGAGTTTTTCTTCAATTCAATGGAGTCGCCACCAAAATTTATTTTAAAATAGGGAAAATATTGGGAAACCCTTAAAAATATAAAAAAATATAAAATGGTCTTTGATACCAAATTTTGAATTCGGGAGTCGATTATGCGTAGGGAAGGTATTAGCACCCTACGACATCCGCTAAAAAACGGTTACCTATAATTAATTGTGCAAAATTATATCAACTTAAATATACTTATTTTTGTTTATTATTAATTATGAATATAAATTATTTTTTATAAATATGACTTTCTTGAAATAAAAGCGTGTTAAAAAGAGAAAAAAAAAAGTTTTTATTATTGTGTTTGACAAGAGTGTGATCTTGCTCCTACGTATCTTCCGATGCGATGGAGAAATCAAAGCTACGTAGTTCTTGATAGAAAATGTGCGTTTGTTGATTGCTTTTAAATAAATTGTATTTTAGTTTAAAAAAAAATAATTTTGACAAACATAAAAAATAAACTTGCTTGATTTGAATAATTATCTTAAAATATGAGTTTTAAGACGATCAAGTTGTACAACTCGTGTCACAAAACTTAAAGAGTAAAAAAAAATAAGATGTCACATTTAATTTAATACTCTTAAGAATATTTTATTTTTTTTATTTTTAAATTGACTTTCCAAACAAACAACTAGTTTAATTTGTATATTAGCAACTCCAAGATTAAAAATAATAATAATGATTAAATAATTTTTTTAAAAAAAGAAATAAAGTTTTAGAATTATTAAAATATATAATTTATATTATGTAACCCCGAGATTAAAAGATTTTAATTAACTTTAAGTAATTTTTATGATTAATTTATTTATGATTTTTTTAATTTATTAATTTATTTGAGATTATGAGATTTAGAACTATCAAATTGTTACAATTTGTGTTCTAATAACTCAAAAATTAAAAAGATGTCACATCCAATTAATTTTTAATAAAAACATTTGTTGTAATAAAAATGTTGAATATTAAATAATGTTTAAATGATTCTTCAAAATAAAAATAGTAATAAACACAAAAATAAAAATAACAAACATAAAAATGTATAGACTTGCAACTTAATCTATTAAATAAATAAAAATTTATATTAATTATAAATGTAATCCTCTTTTAATATATTTTGTAAATAAGTGAAAAATTATTATAATATAAAATAAAGGACATTTATTATTAGTTAACTGTATTCATAATTTTTTTATAATAAATATAATTAACTATATTAAACATAATAAATAATAATTTAATGAAAATAACATCCTACTAAAATTATGATTTAGTGAAAATAACATCCTACCCCTTAATAACATTAAAGCGCTATTTATGCCCTAAACAAAAGGAAACGGACGAACAACAATCTCACCCCCAAAATATCAAACAGCAATCCTCACCCCCAAAATTTCAAACGCAAACCAGGAAACAAAAACCGATAAACGAAATACCTTTCCGATGCGGTCGTCTCTTTGATCTTAAATTGAATATCCTTTAGCTATGGATATGGGTTTGATGGATCTGAGTTTGCTGAATGGGTTTGATGGATCTATTTGCTATGGGTAAGATCTGTTTTTCTAAGAATAACTCTATCTTCTACCTTTCTCTGATTTTCTGATTGTTTTTAGAAAATTTCTTCCTCCTTCGCTCAGTTCTGTTTGCCTCAATTTATAAGAGAAATGGCTAATGTTTTCATTCATTGTACAAATACATGTTCTGGATTTTGTATTGTTACTTAACAAAAATTCATTGGATTTTACATTGTTTTTGTAATTGTATTTCTTTATTAAGCTAAAAAAATAATCAAAGAAATCGGTTTATAACATGTTTGAAAGTGTGCCCTGTGAAGGAAACGTGTGCCTAGAACGGAACTGTGAAGTAAACGTGTGCCCAGAAGGAAACGTGTGCCCAGCAGATCAATTAAAAAATATTTTATTTCTTTTTTCTTTTTATTTTATTTTTAATATATACTTAAATCTGAATATAAAATAATGTATTTTTGAAAATGATTGTAAAAATATTTAAATATATTATTATTATTATTATTAAAATAATTTTAAATTAATTGGACAAAAATTAGGTACTACAGCTGCCCCTATTTAATTATATTTTATAAATACCTAAATTTTTGTTAGAAAGTAATTTAATTTCAAATGTAAAAGTAAAATAATTTGACATAAAAAAATGATGACTAAAACCAATGGTTTAAGGAAATAAATAAAAAGCCTGATCGTCTTCAGATTGATTACCGAGTAGATCGACATAGATAAAATGATCTCGGATTGCCGAAATAGATAAAATGACATAGATAAAATGATCTCGGATTGCTTACCGATGCGTAGATAAAATGATCGTCTTCGCATTGGTTACCGATGCGTTGATCGATTGATATAAAGTAAAATGATGACTAAACCAAATATGAGTTTAAAATTTAGAATGTAAATAAAATGAGATAAACTTGTTTTATTTTTTTTATTATTTTTTTTTAAAAAAAAAGTGCATGTATGTGGTAATTGCAATGCAAACGTAAAATGAACAATGTAACACAAAAGTTGTTGAATATAAATAAAATATACACATAAGATATGCATAATTAATTCATTATGCATGATATAAGAAGTTGTTGAGTATAAGTAAAATATGAGTGAAGATGCATAAATCATGTGTGAGTTTTTTTGAAAAAATGTAAGATGCATGCAATGAAGATAAATTCTTATTTATTTATTTATTATTTTTTAGTTCCCCCGATCCTTATGCGACTTTACACACTTATAAGATTCAATGGATCAACGACGATAACAATCGTTCTATACATAATGACTCTAGTTTATCTTGTATAATCACTTTTCTTGATGTCAATCAAATGTACATTATTTAAAATATTTACCCTTCATTTTTTTATACCCTCATATATCTCGAGCTCCCATGTATATATTTTCAAGCGTCAAAATATTTAAGATTTTTTTTGTTTTATATTTTCACATATTTCCAATTCCAATATTTATTATCATAAAATAACATTTTAAAATACTAGAATAAATCAACAATGAAACTGAATTAATTCAGAAACAGTGTAAGGTACAACATCGAATGACATCATTGGAAAATATACATTCGTTACATTGAAAACAAAACTAATGAGACAGGGATTAAAATGTGGTGAATGTGTTTAACTTTAGTTGGAGAGATAACAAACACTAGTCATTCTTGTAATTTAGAACTTCTAAAAATAATAACTGCCCCAGCTTGAAATGCTTGATCTTTTTGTTATCCCTAACTTTTGCATGGACTGCTCTTCCAAGTTTTCAATCCATCGGGACGCTCTAATTTTTGCTTAGGTCGCCTTTTCAGGTTTTCAACCTAGCGAGCCCAATTTTTATTTTTTTTTATTTTTTTATGCATAATATTTCTTGACTGCATCTGAGTTTACTGGAAGTGGAAGCTCATCTCCATCCATTTCTGCGAGTATCAGAGCTCCCCCAGAGAAAGCTTTTTTCACAACATACGGTCCTTCGTAGTTTGGAGTCCACTTTCCCCGAGAATCCTTTTTTATGGGCAATATTTTCTTTAACACTAAGTCTCCTTCTCGAAACTCTCGAGGACGGACTTTTTTCTCGTATGCTTTTTTAAGTCTTTTCTGATATAGCTGACCATGACACAAAGCTATCATTCTTTTTTCTTCTATGAGATTCAATTGGTCATATCGTGATTGAACCCACTCTGCCTCCTCTAGTTTTGTTTCCATAAGGACTCTGATAGAGGGAATTTCAACTTCGATGGGAAGTACCACTTCCATTCCATACACCAATGAGAAAGGAGTTGCCCCTGTTGAGGTACGAACAAAGGTTCTATAGCCATGTAATGCAAATGGAAGCATTTTATGCCAATCCTTATATGTATCCACCATCTTTTGTATGATCTTCTTGATATTTTTGTTTGCTGCTTCTACAGCCCCATTCATTTTTGGACGATATGGAGAAGAATTATGGTGCTGAATTTTGAAACTATCACATAACTCTTTCATCATCTTGTTGTTCAGATTAGTCGCATTGTCAGTGATTATCTTATTTGGCAAGCCATATCGACAAATCAATTCTTTTTTGATGAATTTGACAACCACACTTCTTGTCACATTGGCGTAAGAAGCAGCTTCAACCCATTTTGTGAAATAATCAATAGCTACTAGGATAAACCGGTGTCCATTTGAAGCCTTAGCTTCATCATCTTGTTGTTCAGATTAGTTGCATTGTCAGTGATTATCTTATTTGGCAAGCCATATCGACAAATCAATTCTTTTTTGATGAATTTGACAACCACACTTCTCGTCACATTGGCATAAGAAGCAGCTTCAACCCATTTTGTGAAATAATGAATAGCTACTAGGATAAACCGGTGTCCATTTGAAGCCTTAGGCTCAATGAGTCCAATAACATCCATTCCCCACATTGAAAATGGCCATGGTGATGTTAAAACATTCAAAGAGGTGGGTGGTACATGTACTTTATCAGCATAGATTTGACATTTATGACATTTCTTTACGTGACTAAAGCAATCAGACTCCATGGTCAACCAATAGTAGCCAGCCCTTAAGATTTTTCTTGCCATTGCGTGCCCATTTGCATGAGTTCCGAAAGAACCTTCGTGAACCTCTTGGATGATTTTCTCTGCTTCTGCTTTATCCACACATCTAAGGAGAACCATATCATGATTTCTCTTATAAAGCACATTCCCGCTTAAGAAGAAGTTCATTGACAATCTCCTTAAAACTCTTTTGTCGTTCTCTGAAATACCCAATGGATATTCTTTATTCTTAACATATGATTTGATGTCATAAAACCACGGCTTGCCATCAAACTCTTCTTCTATTCATAAGCAATATACAGATTTATCTCTTTGTTGAATCTTTATGATTGGCACGTCTTGATTAGTGGTTATTTTGAACATTGACGACAAAGTGGCCAAGGAGTCAGCTAACTGGTTTTCTTCTCGAGGGATATGGTGAAAAGTAATCCTCCCAAAGTGTTCTGTCAATTCTTTGATATGGGTGTGATACAGAATCAATTTGGAATCTCGCGTTTCCCACTCTCCTTTCGTCTGATGGATGACCAACAATGAGTCTCCATATACCTCAAGAAATTTTACATTTGATTCGTTAGCTGCTTTAATGCCCATAACACATGCCTCATATTCTGCAATATTGTTTGTACAATCAAAACACAACCTAGTCGTAAATGGAGTGAACTGGTTCTCAGGGGAAATCAAAGTGGCTCCAATTCCATGCCCCAACGCATTAGAGGCACCATCAAACACCAACATCCAATTTTCTTTATCAGATGATTTGGTCTCTTCACCTAAAGTCATTATGCCTTCATCGGGGAATTCACATTGCATTGATTGATAATCTTCTATCGGTTGTTGGGCCAAATAATCTGCTAGTGCGCTTCCTTTGATAGATTTTTGTGTAACATATACCAAATCGTATTCTGATAACAACATTTGCCAACGGGCAATCCTTCCAGTAAGAGCAGGTTTCTCAAAGATGTACTTAATTGGGTCCATTTTAGACACCAACCAAGTTGTATGACATAACATGTATTGCCTCAACCGACGAGCAGCCCATGCCATTGCGCAACATGTTCGTTCAAGCAATGAATACCTTGTTTTACAACTGGTGAACTTCTTGCTCAAATAATAAATAGCATGTTCTTTCCTACCAGATTCGTCATGTTGTCCCAGTACACAGCCCATTGACTCATCAAGTACTGTTAAGTACATAATAAACGGTTTCCCAGGAACTGGAGGTACTAAGACGGGAGGTTTTGACAAATACTGCTTAATCTTTTCGAAAGCCTTTTGACAATTATCATTCCACTGAACTTTTTGGTCTTTCCACAACAATTTAAAAATTGGCTCGCATGTAGCGGTGAGATGCGATATAAACCTCGCAATGTAATTCAATCTACCCAAGAAGCCACGAACTTCTTTTTCAGTGCGTGGAGCTGGCATTTCTTGTATTGCTCTTACTTTATCTGGGTCCACTTCTATCCCTTTTTGACTAACGATAAACCCAAGTAATTTGCCTGATCTTACACCAAAGGTGCATTTAGCAGGGTTTAAACGGAGTCTGAACTTCCTTAGTCGCTCAAATAACTTTCGAAGGTTAACCACATGATCTTCTTCGGTTCAAGATTTTGCAATCATATCATCCACGTATACCTTTATTTCCTTATGCATCATGTCATGAAACAAAGTTACCATTGCTCTTTGATAGGTTGCCCCGGCATTCTTCAATCCAAATGGCATCACTTTATAGCAGAAAGTTCCCCATTGTGTGATGAATGTAGTTTTCTCCATATCTTCGGGAGCCCTCTTGATTTGATTATACCCTGAGAAACCATACATAAAGAAGAAAAGAGAGCATTGAGCAGTGCTATCCACCAGGACATCAATATGAGGTAGAGGAAAATCGTCTTTAGGACTAGCTTTATTTAAATCCCGATAGTCAACACACATTCGAACCTTTCCATCCTTTTTTGGAATTGGTACAATATTAGCCACCCATTGAGGATATTTTGCTACTGCTAAGAAACCAGCATCAAATTGCTTTTTGATCTCTTCTCTAATTTTAAGTGACATATCAGGTCTCATCCTCCTCAATTTTTGTTTAATTGAAGCATATTCAGGCTTGAGTGGTAGCTTGTGTCCAATTATGTTAGTATCTAGCCCAGGCATATCCTGACATGACCATGCAAAGACATCCACATAATCAAATAAAAGTTTAACCAACTTTTCTCGTTCACTTTCTTTCATAGACATACCAATTTTAACTTCTTTCTTATCATGTTCACTTCCTAAGTTGATCACCTCAATAGGTTCTTGATAGGGTTGGATGATCTTAACTTCTTGTTCAATTAACTTTTCTAGTTATGGGGGAGGCTCACAGTCATCTTCCCAATCCTCATCAGTGTGATTAATCAGACATTCAAAATTACAAGAAAGAGTTCTAGCGCTGCCATTTTCAACATATTCGTTTTCAACTCTGCATTGTTTAAATTAAAGGGGGAAAAAAGAAAAGAAACAAAATATGAATAAGGATTGCCAAAAAAGAAAAGAGAAAGACAAAAGCAGTTGGAGGATTTAGAAAAATGCATTTATTTATAGTAAGTACGGAATTGAAATACATATGCCCTAGTTAATTATCCTTATAGCCTTGGGCATAGCAAAAGGAGTTAAAAAATACATAATTACTTTGAACATGAATTAACAAACACGGGAAACTCGAGGATCTTCCAATTGTTGAGACTGGTGTTTGGAGAATAAGGGTACACTAGCTTGAGGGTGTCATCATCAACATGATCCTCTTCTGTAACAGCCACTTGATGAGCATATATTATTCCGGCACTTTGAAAAGTTTGGCGAATGTCACAAATAGGAATCTTCTGTGAATTCGGTGTCCAATTTTCTCTTTTTCCCTTCACAGCCTTCTCTTTATCAGCTTGAGTAGGTACATATCCCAACCCGTACCTATTGTTCTTTTCTGGTATTTCTATCAACTTTCCCAAATTAACAAAAACTCCTTCTTCCAACATAGATTTGGTAAACTTCAATGATGTGGTAGATAGTTTTGGTTCTTTTAAACGATATTCTTCACCCATGACGACGGCATTGGCAATTTCTAATGCTTGAAAGGAAGTCTCTATGGCTTCCTCCGTGTTTTTAATGTAGCCTGTAGAAGATAAATGACTTACTATCATATCTTCTTCCCCAGATATTATTACCAGCTTATTGTTCACTATAAACTTTAGCTTTTGATGGAGGGTTGATGTCACTGCTCCAGCAACATGAATCCATGGTCTCCCTAAAAGACAACTGTACGCCAGTTTAATATCCATTACTTGGAAGGTTATCCCAAAGATGTGGGGTCCGATTTGAATTGGCATATCAATCTCACCAACAACTTGTCTTCTAGATCCATCAAACGCTTTCACCACCAAAGCACTAGGCTTCAAACAGGTCCCTCAACAAATAGTTTTGACAGTGTTGATTTAGGCATGATATTTAATGATGAACCATTATTTATTAGCACTCGTGCAAGAATATGATTGTGACACCTCACAAAGATGTGTAGTGCTTTATTATGCTCTGTCCCTTCAGCTGGTAATTCATTATCACTAAAACTCAGGCAACTACTAGCAGTGGTGTTACCAACAACTCCATCAAACTGATCGACGGTGATATCGTGAGTAACATGGGCCTCATTTAAAACTTTCATTAGTGCTCTTCTATGTGCTTCAGAGTTTAATAACAAGGAGAGAATTGATATCTTGGAAGGGGTTTGATTTAGCTGATCCACCACTTTATATTCACTTTGCTTGATAAACTTCAAAAATTCATTAGATTCTTCTTCAAACACCGTCTTTTTACTAGTCTCTTGTCCTTTTATGGCATGATATATATCTTCTTTCCCTTTTTCCCCATGAACCTCCTTTTTCCTAAGTTGTTCAGGAGTGTATACTCGATCACTCCGAGTCATTCCACCAATCCCTGAGATGTTAGTGACATCAATTCCTTTAGGTTCACAACCATCACTTGGTTGATGATTGGCCAAATGCGATGTGACTTCGTATTTCCACGGTACTGCCTTGGTATTTCCATAAGGAAAAGGGAACGGTGGTTGCACAATTATTGCATTTGGCTTGCTAGGAGTTGGCTTAAGATTCTCCTTTTTGTAAAGAATTTCCAATGGTTTTGGGAAAGATATACTACTTTTCATACATGATCCCATGGTGAACACATGACCATCTGTTGCATATTAGTTTATCCCATCTTCAATGACATTGACAGAGGCATCCCTGTGGCCCAGTAAAGGATTACTCCCTATGTTGGGACCGTCTTCCTTGAAGGTAAGCCATTTGGCATTAATCAATTCTTGCACTTTAGATTTTAGGGCTTGACAATCTTCAATGGAATGTCCAACGGCTCCTGCATGACATTCACATTTGGAATTCGGATTATACCATTTTGGAAATGGTGGTTCAAGAGGTTTCATTGGTCTTATGACTACCATTGAATTTTGAAGTAAATGGGGCAACAATTGGCTATACGTGACGGGAATTGGATCAAAACGGGTTATCCTTTTTTCTTGATTGACAGGTGGTCTATAGTGATTTGAGATTGAGTTCTGGTTCCATTGATTTTGTGGGGGAAATGTGGTAGGTGGTGGTTGATAAAAAGGTGGTCTTGAAGGGTGATATTGAGGGTATGGAACTTGTGTAGTTGCAGCCACATATGGATAAGGGATGTAAGGAGTTTGTGGTATTGGGGGCTGGAAATTTGGGGGTCGATAAGAATTGATGGGTGGAAAATAGGAGACTCTAGGGCTTATCATTACAGCATTTGCATCTCCCTCTCTCTTTTTTGTGAATGTCGGTTGGGGTCGTTTCACGCTAGTTGCTGCACAGACGATCTTGTCACTCCTCATCCCGCTTTCTATCCTTTCTCCTATCATGACAAGGTCAGAAAAATTTGATGATATACTCCCTATCATCTTGTCGTAAAAAGGCGACTGGAGAGTATCCATAAACATACCCACCATTTCTCTTTCAGATAATGGAAGTTCTACTTGTGATGCCATTTCCCTCCACCGTTGTGCGTATTCTTTGAAAGCTTCATTGTCCTCTTTCAAGGAATTTTGCAATTGCATCCTATCAGGGGCCATGTCAACGTTGTACCTGTATTGCTTCAAAAAGGCATCAGCTAGGTCTTTCCATGAACGAATTTGATTTCGCTCAAGATGCATATACCAACTTAACGATGCCCCACTCAGACTGTCTTGGAAAAAGTGAATGAGAAGTTTATCGTTATGAGCATGAGATGCCATTTTTCTGCAATACATAGTTAGATGATTTTTAGGACATGTGTTTCCCTTGTATTTTTCAAAGTCAGGAACCTTGAATTTGAGAGGGATAGTCACATCAGGAACCAAGCACATATCGAAAGCTTCGAGGCCATAAACATTATACCCCTCAATAGCTTTTATTCTCTCTTCCAAGACCTGAAATTTTTCCTTTGATTGTGTATCATCCCCAATGTGAGGTTGATGCCAATTCCCATTAGCATCGACATTGGGTACTTGGGGTGCAATATATGGAGTATTTTCCGAGGAAAGAGTGTTTTGGGGGTTTAAGTGGTTTGGGTTGTTTTCCATTGGGTTGACGATTAAGGGTGGAGTATAACCGGGTGGAAGACCGTACATAGGAAATTGTATAGTTGTTGTACGAGGTTGTTGGATATTTGGTGTAAAGCCTGGTAGGTGAGAAGGAGTGGTTTGTTGTTCTTCATTTACAGTCGGAGGATTCTCATCTATGTTCCCCTTCGTTGACAAAGCCTGTATAGCTTCTAAGATTTGATCAACCTTGTCCTTTAATTGGTTGACATCCATTCTCATCACCTCTTGATTTTGCTCAAGTTCTTCCATGATCTTTGAGTTTGCACGAGTCCGATAAGGATGTCGGGGAAACAGCTTTATTGATTTTTTCTGTTTTTTTTTAAACAATAAAAGATTTATGAGTATGTATCAAACATGAATGTAATGCAATTATTATCTCCTTTTTTATGTTGATGTTGGGGAATCATAAGTCTTGCACGAATTATTAATGAAAGAAGAACATGGGAATCGATAAACAAAACAACAAATCCTTCATTGATGAGAAAAAAGTACATTGCATTTAAATTAAAAAGCTACATCGATTATGGTATTTCAATCATTTTTTCCAATAGGACAATCGATTTTCTCCTCCAATTCTTCTACTAAATGTTTGCAATATTCGACGAACTTGTAGACTTTGATTGGAGTATTGAGTGGGTGCATGATTGCATCAATCTCTCTTAAGTTTTTTGGAATTTTTATGATTGCTTGATTAGCTAGCATGGCCAATTTTGAAAAGCAATCTTTCCAATGTTTTCCTTTATCTTCCAACTCTTTATAAATCTCTTGATTCTTCAATTGTCCAAGCAACACCATGAAACGCTCCTTCCAATATATGGTTTCATCCTTCAAGTCATCATAGATCTTTTCTTGATAATCAATGTAATTCTTCAACTCACTAGAAGTTTCTATTTCTGTTTTTAGTGCATCTTGGTGTTTTGAGAGTAATTCTTCAATTTCTTCTTTTTGTTGCCTCTCATCCCTTACTTGACTCTCATATTTAGCTACCATTTCTTTTAGTTGTTTCTTTAAATCTTCAAACTCTTTTTTTACTTTCTTCTTAGAGCTTGCTGATTTTGTCCACAACTGCTTCCACATGTAGGCTTCTTCAATAGCTGCATTCTTTTCTTCATTTCGCACATCTAACTCTTCATTTGCACCTCTCAAACAAATTTGTATGTCAAGTTTATTTTCTTTTTCAGTTTTCAACCTCTTGTTGCTTCTTTCAATAAATTGACTTTTACATGTGTTTTCTGATAATAAGTTCTCGTTTTCTTGGGAGATTTGTTCTAACTTTGCTTGTAGCTCTTTTTTCTCCTCTTTAGATTTTAACAATGATGTTTTGAGCTCTTCTATTTCTTCACTAGTAACAAAGGTGGCTTCAGGCATATCCTGATCACTTGAGGCTTTATTGTGGAAAGGCAGCTTGATTTCTTGGACTCTTTTCTTTACCCATTGTTGATAGGGTTCTTTTGTGTTGCAACTTCTACATCCAAGTATTTTTCCTTTTCTAATGATCAACTCCCAAGCTCGACTTATCCTTCTCAACATTGGTGGGTCTACTATACCCGTATTGTGCAAAACAAAAGCCTCTAATGACCTATCATCTGGTTTATCCAACATGGGGTAGCCAAGTTGTCTTAGAGCTACCATTGGATTGTAATTAATACATCCTTTTGTTCCCATGAGAGGTACATTTGGAAAATCTCTGCATCGACATATTACCTCTTCCACTCCTTGTTCTCTATAATACCATGAAATTGTATCCCCAGTAAGACAAGCTATACTCTGCGCCCATTCACGATTACTCTTAACCCCAACATGATACCCTTTCTTGAACATGTGAGACACAAACCAAGTATATAACACTGGAACACAACACAAAATTGTTCCCCCTTCTTCTCATGTCGCATGTGCAGAGAGTAGTATACATCAGCAAGAATCGCGGGAACAGGGTTTTGTTTATGTTGGTTAAAAGCTAATAATACATTTATGGCAGCAAAATCTACAAAGTTATCAAGGTTTGGGAATATAACAATACCGTAGATAATGAGGGCCAAAACATCTATAAAAGTACTCCATTCTTCTCTATTGGCTAAATCTTGACACTTTTGCTCTAGATATTTCCTTGAAAACCCATGAATAGCCCCTTTTTCCTCTTTTGTACTTGCCAATTCTCTTATGTCGATCTTCAACACTTCAGCAATTGTTTCCAACTTCGGTGGTTGCCCAGTATATCGATAAGGATTTCCTCTTTCCAAGGAGTAACCCAATATTCGTTCAAATTCCTCTAATGTTGGGGCCTACTGAAAATCTTGAAAGGTGAAACATCTTAAGAGAGGATCATAATACTGAGCCAATGCTGTGAGGGCACCTATTTGCACATTTACTGCCAAGAGATTTAGGATCTTCCCATATTTGTGAAAGAAACTATCACGTTGTAAAGTATTCATTTGATTGTTGATGTCTCTTAAACTTTTCAAATCAGGTTGCTTGAACTTTAAAAGTAAGGTTTTCCTTTTTTCCGATCCCATTGTCCACTTAAATAATACGTGACTAAGATTTGTATGATTCCCCAAAAATCCTGAAAATTTATGCAAAATGCTATTATGTTTTATTTTTTTTTTAGAAAAAGAGAAAAAAAAATGTCATGAGGTATGAATGAAACTAAAATATATATATATATATATATATAAACTCTTGAATATATGAAATAATTTATTGGTTTTTTTATGGATATTCTTACAATGAAAGGGTCTATTGACTTATGTAGTGAAATTCTCACAAGGGAGGCTTTATGGTTCTAAACACGGTTCCTAGAGCCAATAATCCTATTTTGGAAAATTGTCAACAACAATAGCTAAACTATTTGGAGTGACAATAACCTCAACAGAATCAAACTCTAGGTGAGATCTTCATGCTAACCAAACAGGATGTACATCTAGAAGGCTACCACTACGCAATCTCGAATCTAAACTTAAGTTTTGTTCAAACTCGGGTATAAGGTTCCACTCATAAGTGTGTGTCTTAATAAAAGTGTAGGCATTGAATAAACATAATTCAATAAAACCATAATACTAACAAAACATATACATATACAAAATAAATAGATAAATAAAATAAAATAAAATAAAATAAAAATAAAAATAAAAATGATCTACTAGCTTGAAAGAATATTATAATGTCAGCTAATACTTGTTAAAAATAATAATAAACACATAAAGAAAATGAAAATAAAAAAACAAATATAGAAAAAGTAAAAAAAAAATATTATGCACAATTAATTTGTTAGGCTTGACTCTCTAAATGTCCCCAGTGGAGTCGCCAGCTGTCGCGGCCTAAAATTTCGAGTTTTTCTCGAATTCAATGGAGTCGCCACCAAAATTTATTTTAAAATAGGGAAAATATTGGGAAACCCTTAAAAATATAAAAAATATAAAAATGGTCTTTGATACCAAATTTTGAATTCGGGAGTCGATTATGCGTAGGGAAGGTATTAGCACTCTACGACATCCGCTAAAAAACGGTTACTTATAATTAATTGTGCAAAATTATATCAACTTAAATATACTTATTTTTGTTTATTATTAATTATGAATATAAATTATTTTTTATAAATATGATTTTCTTGAAATAAAAGCGTGTTAAAAAGAGGAAAAAAAGGTTTTTATTATTGTGTTTGACAAGAGTGTGATCTTGCTCCTACGTATCTCCCGATGCGATGGAGAAATCAAAGCTACGTAGTTCTTGGTAGAAAATGTGGGTTTGTTGATAGCTTTTAAATAAATTGTATTTTTGTTTTAAAAAAAAAATTAATTTTGACAAACATAAAAAATAAACTTGCTTGATTTGAATAATTATCTTAAAATATGAGTTTTAAGACGATCGAGTTGTACAACTCGTGTCACAAAACTTAAAGAGTAAAAAAAAAAAAATGTCACATCTAATTTAATACTCTTAAGAATATTTTATTTTTTTTATTTTTAAATTGACTTTCCAAACAAACAACTAGTTTAATTTGTATATTAGCAACTCCAAAATTAAAAATAATAATAATGATTAAATAATTTTTTTTAAAAAAGAAATAAAGTTTTAGAATTATTAAAATATATAATTTATATTATGTAACCCCGAGATTAAAAGATTTTAATTAATTTTAA
>JBBPBT010000217.1:1266087-1288617 GCA_037974875.1 Cicer bijugum
TTCAAAAATAGTAAATAAATTTAATTATTAGTAATTTTTGTTACTATTTATTGATATAACTTTAATTAATATTAATAAATTTATAAAAATAAATAATAGTAATAAATTTCATATCAAATTTTAAAAACAATAAAAAATGTAATTTATATTAATTTTATAAATTTATTTTTTAAAATAAAAATTTTAATTATAACATATAACAGGTATTTGTTGAATGATTTTTATTTAATATTTTTAGTCAACACCGACACTTTTGTCAACCATTATTGATTATTTTATATTTATAGTAAATTCTATATTTGGTAAAATATATAAAATAAAATAAAAATTTTCTACCTTTTAATTTGTATTATTTCCTAAAATCATCCTATAAATATATAATTTTGTTTGAACAATTATTTTCATTTCATCCAAAGTAAAGGTTAATCAAAAGTACAATGCCTCTCCTTATCCAAAAATACCTCGTATTGTGTGTGTTGGTGTTGCTATCACCAGACAATGTTCTTGGAGTGAAATTGAGCATTATAACCAATTGAAAGGACACAGTGACTTAGTTGTTCATTGCAAGTCTAGAGATGATGATCTTGGAGTTCATGTTCTTCGTTATGGTGAAAGAATTGATTGGACGTTCGGACTTAGAATTTTTGGAGGAACATTATTTTATTGTTCCCTTCAGTGGAATGGTGGACCCGTACATTGGGTTGAAATATACAAACAATCAAGAGATGTTTTTGCCTGTAGTAGGTGCACTTGGTATGTAGTGGAAGATAGGGTATGTAGATATGAGGGAGGTCGTTGCTATTATTTTTAACTTATTATAGTATTCAAGTATTTTCATCTCAATAAATGTACTTGCAATATTGATAACTTCAATAAATGTATTCACTATCTTCAATTTAAAGGAATTTCTCTTATTAAATAAAAGAATATGACTCAGGTCTTGCTCTTTTTAACTTTGAGTAGTATTATTTCTTTATTATTTTTTCATTAATTGAATAAGTCGATAACTAGTTGAATAAGATGATGATCTTGGAGTTCATGTTCTTCGTTATGGTGAAAGAACTGATTGGTCGTTTGGACCTAATTTTTTTGGAGGAACATTATTCTTTTGTTCCTTTCAGTGGAACGGTGGGCCCGTATATTACGTTGATATATACAAACAATCAAGAGATGTTTTTGCATGTAGTAGGTGCAATTGGTTTGTAGTGGAAGATGGGGCATGTAGATATGAGGGAGGTCTTTGCTATTATTTTTAACTTATTATAGTATTCAAGTATTTTCATCTCAATAAATGTACTTGGAATATTGATAACTTCAATAAATGTATTCAGTATCTTCAATTTAAAGGAATTTCTCTTATTAAATAAAAGAATATGACTAAGGTTTTGCTCTTTTTATCTTTGAGTAGTATTATTTCTTTATTATTTTTTCATTAATTGAACGAGTCGATAACAAACTTTTAGTTAGAGATGTTATATAACAAATTTCTTACAAAAATATTTTAATTTAATTATCCTCTTTTGAGAGTGTTTATTATAAACAAATTCAAAGTACTATTTTCACACACAAAAAACATAGAAATAATATTGTGATTGAAATAATATAGTGATGTTTTTATAAACTAAAAATATATTGAATTTTTTTAAAAAAAAAATAACAAAAGTTTGAAGAGATATAAATCTCACCGAACAAAAAGAAAGCAAACAAAGGAAACATAAAATGTAATCAAAGATTGTTATCAAATTTTAGGATCTATAATCGATTAATTTTAAAAGTAGAATTGTTTGTATGAGTTTAATTGTGGTTGTGGTGTTCTCATTATTGACATCTACAGTTGATTTTAATATGCGAATGTGACATGTTATGTTATTAATCTAACCAAGTGTATCATGTAGATTGTATCATAAATTGATATATGTAGATGGATTAAAATTTATTTTATCAATTTTTTTAATTATTAAAATTATATCATCTACACTTGATATAATAATATTAACTAAATTGAAAATTGAAATTAGAAAGGAGGTTTTTTAGATTTTTATTTTATTTTTTTATTTAACAAATAAGCAAAAAAGTTAATCCACTTATTCGAATTTCAGACCTGTCATAGATTCTATCAATGAGTTTAATTTCTAATTTGTGATTCTATTCTTATTTGGCTATAGAATTGATCAAACAAACATAATTAATCATATTGAATTTGGTTTCTTTGATTGGATTAAACATCAAAATCATCAAAATACTACAATTAACGATCAAGCGTCGTAAAATAAAAAGTGTTTATATCCTCTATCAATCTAAATCCTAAAATTTTCTCTTCTAGAAAAGAAAGAAAACTCCCAATATATAGTACTCAATTTCGGACTTTAAAGTTTAGGAAACAAGTGACCCGCTATTTAAAATTATTACAAAAGTATAGATTATTAAATCTGCAATCTATGTCCAGTAAAGTTCGGCATTGGTCTTTTATTCCAACACAAAAGTTGTAGCTCTAATTTTTAGTTTTCCAATGCCTACTTGTTTGCGCCAATCCGATATCCAGAGCTCATGTTATGGCCTACAGAGCAAGCAAGGGTCAAAATGCAAACAACAAAATTATAATTCAATTTTTACCGAAAGTTTAGAAGCACCAAAAAAAAAATATTCTAAGCTATAAATAGCTTTTAAAATATCAAACTACAAAGCTAGAAACATTTGTCCAAATGTTATGATCAAATTCCCCCACGCTTTAGCTTTTGCACTCCGAGCAAAGCAATCCATGTTATTCCAAATATTCTCATGAATGCAAAGTAGTGAGAGAGAACAATATTTCTATCTTAAGGCAATCATGAATAATTTTTTTTATCACAACTACGACAAACAAGAGTACAAGTTAACTAAAGAATACAACATAAGTGATATAGTCATCCCAATATATAAAATTCTCTCAACCACTCAAAGAATTTGGGCTACTGTTTACATTCAAAACACATCATGAAAGCTAGCACTACCATAGGCTTGACATGGCTCTAACATCTATATTTGAAATACATACACATAATGATCAATATGTCTTTTTTCAGATTGTAATGTGGTCATGGTGAGGGTGAGATCATCCTAAGAGACTAGGGGTGAAAATTAAAGTGGATAAAAAAGTAATGATTAAGAGACACAAACAACATTAAGAAGTAATTAATTCAATAAATTATCATTGACTTTTATTCTCACACTCTCTTTGCTCACAGCACAACCATTTTCCTCATTTTATTCCTCAATTTTTTTTCTTTTATTTTTTTATTTTTTATTTTTTTTATAACCCTCAAATTTAAACAACAAAGTTGAGCACCCCACATTTATTTAAGGAAATACTCATTTATCCCCCAAGATTGGATCAATTCGTTGTTTTTCACTTCTAGGCTTGTAATGAGCTATATAACAAAGAATGTGATAATTAGGCTCAAAGGGACTTAAACAAATGGATAATTATAGGGTAAGCTTATTTGGCTAGTAGTTTAACAAGAAACAAATTCCTAGATCATTTTAATATATGCATGCGGACAAGAGTCTAGTCAAGTTCTAGCGTAACTAGCAATCATGAGTGAGATAACACACAAGAAGAAAAATAAAATGGAAAAATGTATTTCATTCATAATAAGGCTAAAAAATCTCTCAAGGGTTAATGACCAATCACAAATGATACATTATTTATTATTTTAATCCAATTTATTTTACCAAGAAGGAAAGATACTATCCAATCATATCAGTCTAAACAAACTCACAATATTTACAACCATTAAAACTGATGAAAAAGCATGCACTGCAATGTCCATTTTTATTTTTATTTTTTAAATATAACATAAAATCCAAAATAATACCCCCCACACTTAAATTACACATTGTCCTCAATAAAAGTAACAAATATAAAGTAAGAGTATGGAATAGAGCTGCCTGTTCAAAATTTAGATTAGGTGGGCTTTTCTAATGAGAGTTCTTCTATGGTAGCATTTTCACGTCATCCAGACGTCATATCAATATTTTACGAACTTCTTATTTAATATCTTGTCTAACTCTACATTAGAAAAAACCCTTACCTTAAACGTTTTCCTTCCACGTACACTACAACATTTTTGTCCTACTGCAACGCATAAAAACCGTTGCTTAACGTAAAAAAACCGTTGCCTTAATCTACGAGAACGATTTCTGACCGTGGGAAACCAAGGCGTTGCCTTAGCCTAACGCAACGGTTTTTTGTGAAACAACAACACTTTTTAAAAACCGTACTGGTAGCTACCTCTACCAGAACAGTTTTTCAAATTGACAACAGCAACGGTTTTATGGTGTTGCCAAATTAAAACTGTTCTTGTAGGTTCCTTTTTCAATTAAGTTACGGCAATGCTTTAAAACCGTTGCAAAAAGTAAATTTTTTTTTAAAAATATAATTTCTTAAATTATGGTATTTTAGGAAAATAATTTTAGTAAAATATTATTATTGAAATTCTATAAAAAAATATAAAAATATAGCAATTGTTAATACTAAATTATTGTAATGTACTGTAATAAATTCATAATGTAACAATTGCAATAGTATAAATTCATAAAGTTCATTGTCATATAGATGAAGCGTTGTAACTCTTGATTCAATTTCTCTAATTTATATTCTAGAGATAAGGAGACAATCAAAATAACAAACATAAAATTCCTTATCTATAAAAACAAATACACAAAGAAAACTTAAGTATCAACATCTATTTTTTTATCTTGTGCTTCCAAATGTTGAAATTCATCATTGGTATCACCATCATTCATCTACAAAATAAAAATAATATATTCAATAAGTAAAATCATCAGGCCCAACCATGGTTCTACCCAGTTCAATCACAGTTCAAATAATCAAACCAGTCCTTCAAAGATACCATAACAGTAATCGTAGTACACAAATGAAAAGATGAAATCAAGAAAATCACATCCATGATCCCCAAACATGCATTTGGCTGTCAAAGTAGTCCTTGAAGTTGTATTTCACTCATTGAACTAGTCCCAACACCCAATGTAATTTGGGAACTAACTTGACCGGTAAAGGCACATTCAGGGATTTTGGGTTAATTCACATCATTTAATTACAAATAGGACGTGGGAGACAAACTAACAATGGAGTGTTATAGTGAATTGAGCAGTTACAAATAAGAGTCGGAAAAAAGGGAAAAGAGGTTACCTTTAGTCCTGCACAGCCTACTATTCCCGTGACTACAGTGACTGCATCTGGGTGACGTGCAACCTGAGAATATATAAGGATAGCTTGTGAAAAGCAACATTTGGCATTCTAAACCTAATTGCATCATAAACCAGATGCTAACCTCAATAACTCCTTGCTCTCCAGGGATGATCTCAGGTTTCTGTTCAACGTCTTTTAATGCCTCTTCAAGTTCCGCAATTAAAAACTCGTTTCTAACAGCAACAAGTTGCGGCTTGAATCTTTTAACCTGTGCAACATAAATACCAAGAGATTAATCATTTTTCCATATTGATATATTGAAAATATGAAATACATAGACTGAGCCTTAAACCATGCTAATTAATTTAGAATCAGGAAGATGATTTTCAATGCAACAATAACTACTGCAGTAAATTAGCCATGGGAGTGAATCCATCATGTAAAACTTAAGAAATTATTCTATTCTAGTCAGAGATAAAAAAACAAATCAATCAAAAGTTTCATTACATGGTTGAAAATTAAAGAGGATAAAAAATTAATGATTAAGAGACAAAAACAACATTAAGAACTAATTAATTCAATAAATTATCATTGACTTTTATTCTCACACTCTCTTTGCTTACAGCACAACCATTTTCCTTATTTTATTCCTCAATTTTTTTTCATTTTTTTTCTTTTTTATTTTTTTTATAACCCTCAAATTTTAACAACGAAGTTGAGCACCCCACATTTATTTAAGGAAATACTCATTTATCCCCCAAGATTGGGTCAATTCGTTGTTTTTCACTTCTAGGCTTGTAATGAGCTATATAACAAAGAATGTGATAATTAGGCTCAAAGAGACTTAAACAAATGGATAATTGTAGGGTAAACTTATTTGGTTAGTAGTTTAACAAGAAACAAATTCCTAGATCATTTTAATATATGCATGCGGACAAGAGTCAAGTCAAGTTCTAGCGTAACTAGAAATCATGAGTGAGATAACACACAAGAAGAAAAATAAAATGGAAAAACGTATTTCATTCATAATAAGGCTAAAAAATCTCTCAAGGGTTACTAACCAATCACAAATGATACACTATTTATTATTTTAATCCAATTTATTTTACCAAGAAGGAAATATACTATTCAATCATATCAGTCTAAACAAACTCACAACATTTACAACCATTAAAACTGATGAAAAAGCATGCACTGCAATGTCAATTTTTATTTTTATTTTTTAAATATAACATAAAATCCAAAATAATACCCCCACACTTAAATTACATATTATCCTCAATAAAAGTAACAAATATAAAATAAGAGTAAGGAATGGAGCTGCCTGTTCAAAATTTAGATTAGGTGAGCTTTTCTAACGAGAGTTCTTCTATGGTAGCATCTTCACGACATCCAGACACCATATCAATATCTTACGAACTTCTAATTTAATATCTACTCTAACTCTACATTAGAAAAAGCCCTTACCTTAAATGTTTTCCTCCCACGTAACACTACAAAGCCATCGAAAAATCTCATAAAAATGAAGGAACGAAAGCTTAAAAATAATTATAAAACTAATAATAATAATAATAATAATAAAATAATAAAATAATAAAATAATAAAATTAGTGGTTTTAACTTTCAGAATGAATCTACCCAACACCAATGTTACTCACCTCTTGAGTTGGATATTATCCACCTTTCAAGGAAACAAATATTGTTTCCTTGTCTATCCAAAAATTGAGTATTGATAATTGGGTATTAATATCATGTTGCCATATTTCAAGATGCTCAAACACGTCAGGTTGCAGAGGTGTTATAGTTTTTATAAATAATAAATAACAAAAGTAATACATAATAATAAATTTTTAATAATAAATTTCACATACATTTTCAAAAATAGTAAATAAATTTAATTATTAGTAATATTTGTTACTATTTATTAATATAACTTTAATTAATAGTAATAAATTTGTAAAAATAAATAATAATAATAATAATAATAAATAATAGTAATAAATTTCATATCAAATTTTAAAAAAAATAATAAATTTAATTTATAATAATTTGATAAATTTATTTTTTAAAATAAAATTTTTAATTATAACATACAACAAGTATTAGTTGAATGGTTTTTATTTAATATTTTTAGTCAACACAGACACTTTTGTCAACCATTATTGATTATTTTATATTCATAGTAAATTCTATATTTAATAAATATATTCATTGTATTATTTCCTAAAATCATCCTATAAATATATAATTTTCTTTTAATAATTATTTTCATTTCATTCAAAGTAAAGATTAATCAAAAGTACAATGCCTCTCCTTAACCAAAATTACCTCTTATTGTGTGTGTTGGTGTTGCTATCACTAGACAATGTTCTTGGAGTGAAAGTGAGCATTATCAACCAATTGAAAGGACACAGTGACTTAGTTGTTCATTGTAAGTCTAAAGATGATGATCTTGGAGTTCATGTTCTTCGTTATGGTGAAAGAACTGATTGGTCGTTTAGACCTAAATTTTTTGGAGGAACATTATTCTTTTGTTCCTTTCAGTGGAATGGTGGACCCGTACATTACGTTGATATATACAAACAATCAAGAGACCTTTTTGCATGTAGTAGGTGCAATTGGTTTGTAGTGGAAGATGGGGCATGTAGATATGAGGGAGGTCTTTGCTATTATTTTTAACTTATTATAGTATTCAAGTATTTTCATCTCAATAAATGTACTTGGAGTATTGATAACTTCAATAAATGTATTCACTATCTTCAATTTAAAGGAATTTCTCTTATTAAATAAAAGAATATGACTCACGTCTTGTCTTTTTATCTTTGAGTAGTATTATTTCTTTATTTTTTTTCATTAATTGAATAAGTCGATAACTAATTTTTAATTAGAGATATTATATCACGTATTTCTTATAAAAATATTTTGATTTAATTATTCTCTTTTGAGGGTGTTTATTATAAACAAATTCAAATTACTATTTTCACAAAAAAAAAACATAGAAATAATATTGGGAATGAAATAATATAGTGATGTTTTTATAAACTAAAAGAGGTAGGATTTCTAAACTCTCGACATACCAGACAATATCAGGCTTTGAAAATAACATTTTAATGAGATACTAAATCCCAGTGAATAGTACCAACATTTTGAAAACAAGCATTGTTCTCATCAGGCGCGGTAGTTGAAAAAATCATACATTAAACACAAGTTCTCAAAAATATTCTTTAGAACTTTACATGATATAACTAAATTTTTTCTATAATAACCAATTACTTCCAATAATTAATAAAAACCCATTAATTAAATTAAAAATAATTCACATCTATAATAATCAAATAAATTAGAATATTTCAGCAAAAGATTGTTCAAATAGCTTTATTTGTTATTATCTAATTCACATAAACTTTTAACAAACAAAACAAACATCCTATTATTACCTTAGAAGTCTCTAACAAACAAAAGAACTTACTAAGGTTATCTTGTTTTAAACAAATTAGTTATTGATAACAATTAGCGTAATAATAATAAAAATAATAATAATAATATTGATATTAATAATAAATAATAATAATATAATCATAATAATGTATAATTAGAATATTTTTAAATTTGAAATTCTAATTATTTTTAGTCGTTCGATTTAGGATGTTACATTTTCTCTCCTCCTTAAAGAAATTTCGCCACCAAAATTTACGTCAAACTAAAAAAAACCAAAGTGACCGGTGTGGTGCAAATATAAAAAAGCTTATGTACTTGCATAAGTGAGACTTGGTTATTGACTTCTTTCTCTAATTCTAAAATAGTTGATATGTTGTCGTACACGAGTCAAATACAATTGATAAAATATAAATAGAGAGAATATATCGAGTAGTTTCCCAAGGACTTTTGATATAATAATATTAACTAAATTGAAAATTGAAATTAGAAAGGAGGTTTTTTTAGATTTTTATTTTATTTTTTTATTTAACAAATAAGCAAAAAGATTAATCCACTTATTCGAGTTTCAGACCTATCATAGATTCTATCGATGAGTTTAATTTCTAATTTGTGTTTATATTCTTATTTGGCTATAGATAGGGTATGTAGATATGAGGGAGGTCGTTGCTATTATTTTTAACTTATTATAGTATTCAAGTATTTTCATCTCAATAAACCTACTTGGAGTATTGATAACTTCAATAAATGTATTCACTATCTTCAATTTAAAGGAATTTCTCTTATTAAATAAAAGAATATGACTCACGTCTTGTCTTTTTATCTTTGAGTAGTATTATTTCTTTATTTTTTTTCATTAATTGAATAAGTCGATAACTAATTTTTAATTAGAGATATTATATCACGTATTTCTTATAAATATATTTTGATTTAATTATTCTCTTTTGAGGGTGTTTATTATAAACAAATTCAAATTACTATTTTCACAAAAAAAAAACATAGAAATAATATTGGGAATGAAATAATATAGTGATGTTTTTATAAACTAAAAGAGGTAGGATTTCTAAACTCTCGACATACCAGACAATATCAGGCTTTGAAAATAACATTTTAATGAGATACTAAATCCCAGTGAATAGTACCAACATTTTGAAAACAAGCATTGTTCTCATCAGGCGCGGTAGTTGAAAAAATCATACATTAAACACAAGTTCTCAAAAATATTCTTTAGAACTATACATGATATAACTAAATTTTTTCTATAATAACCAATTACTTTCAATAATTAATAAAAACCCATTAATTAAATTAAAAATAATTCACATCTATAATAATCAAATAAATTAGAATATTTCAGCAAAAGATTGTTCAAATAGCTTTATTTGTTATTATCTAATTCACATAAACTTTTAACAAACAAAACAAACATCCTATTATTACCTTAGAAGTCTCTAACAAACAAAAGAACTTACTAAGGTTATCTTGTTTTAAACAAATTAGTTATTGATAACAATTAGCGTAATAATAATAAAAATAATAATAATAATATTGATATTAATAATAAATAATAATAATATAATCATAATAATGTATAATTAGAATATTTTTAAATTTGAAATTCTAATTATTTTTAGTCGTTCGATTTAGGATGTTACATTTTCTCTCCTCCTTAAAGAAATTTCGCCACCAAAATTTACGTCAAACTAAAAAAAACCAAAGTGACCGGTGTGGTGCAAATATAAAAAAGCTTATGTACTTGCATAAGTGAGACTTGGATATTGACTTCTTTCTCTAATTCTAAAATAGTTGATATGTTGTCGTACACGAGTCAAATACAATTGATAAAATATAAATAGAGAGAATATATCGAGTAGTTTCCCAAGGACTTTTGATATAATAATATTAACTAAATTGAAAATTGAAATTAGAAAGGAGGTTTTTTTAGATTTTTATTTTATTTTTTTATTTAACAAATAAGCAAAAAGATTAATCCACTTATTCGAGTTTCAGACCTATCATAGATTCTATCGATGAGTTTAATTTCTAATTTGTGTTTATATTCTTATTTGGCTATAGATAGGGTATGTAGATATGAGGGAGGTCGTTGCTATTATTTTTAACTTATTATAGTATTCAAGTATTTTCATCTCAATAAATGTACTTGGAGTATTGATAACTTCAATAAATGTATTCACTATCTTCAATTTAAAGGAATTTCTCTTATTAAATAAAAGAATATGACTCACGTCTTGCTCTTTTTATCTTTGAGTAGTATTATTTCTTTATTTTTTTTCATTAACTGAATAAGTCGATAACTAATTTTTAATTAGAGATATTATATTACGTATTTCTTATCAAAATATTTTGATTTAATTATTCTCTTTGGAGAGTGTTTATTATAAACAAATTCGAATTACTATTTTCACAAAAAAAAAACATAGAAATAATATTGGGAATGAAATAATATAGTGATGTTTTTATAAACTAAAAGAGGTAGGATTTCTAAACTCTCGACATACCAGACAATATCAGGCTTTGAAAATAACATTTTAATGAGATACTAAATCCCAGTGAATAGTACCAACATTTTGAAAACAAGCATTGTTCTCATCAGGCGCGGTAGTTGAAAAAATCATACATTAAACACAAGTTCTCAAAAATATTCTTTAGAACTATACATGATATAACTAAATTTTTTCTATAATAACCAATTACTTCCAATAATTAATAAAAACCCATTAATTAAATTAAAAATAATTCACATCTATAATAATCAAATAAATTAGAATATTTCAGCAAAAGATTGTTCAAATAGCTTTATTTGTTATTATCCAATTCACATAAACTTTTAACAAACAAAACAAACTTCCTATTATTTACCTTAGAAGTCTCTAACAAACAAAAGAACTTACTAAGGTTATCTTGTTTTAAACAAATTAGTTATTGATAACAATTAGCGTAATAATAATAAAAATAATAATAATAATAATATTGATATTAATAATAAATAATAATAATATAATCATAATAATGTATAATTAGAATATTTTTAAATTTGAAATTCTAATTATTTTTAGTCGTTCGATTTAGGATGTTACATTTTCTCTCCTCCTTAAAGAAATTTCGCCACCAAAATTTACGTCAAACTAAAAAAAACCAAAGTGACCGGTGTGGTGCAAATATAAAAAAGCTTATGTACTTGCATATGTGAGACTTGGATATTGACTTCTTTCTCTAATTCTAAAATAGTTGATATGTTGTCGTACACGAGTCAAATACAATTGATAAAATATAAATAGAGAGAATATATCGAGTAGTTTCCCAAGGACTTTTGATATAATAATATTAACTAAATTGAAAATTGAAATTAGAAAGGAGGTTTTTTTAGATTTTTATTTTATTTTTTTATTTAACAAATAAGCAAAAAGATTAATCCACTTATTCGAGTTTCAGACCTATCATAGATTCTATCGATGAGTTTAATTTCTAATTTGTGTTTATATTCTTATTTGGCTATAGATAGGGTATGTAGATATGAGGGAGGTCGTTGCTATTATTTTTAACTTATTATAGTATTCAAGTATTTTCATCTCAATAAACCTACTTGGAGTATTGATAACTTCAATAAATGTATTCACTATCTTCAATTTAAAGGAATTTCTCTTATTAAATAAAAGAATATGACTCACGTCTTGTCTTTTTATCTTTGAGTAGTATTATTTCTTTATTTTTTTTCATTAATTGAATAAGTCGATAACTAATTTTTAATTAGAGATATTATATCACGTATTTCTTATAAATATATTTTGATTTAATTATTCTCTTTTGAGGGTGTTTATTATAAACAAATTCAAATTACTATTTTCACAAAAAAAAAACATAGAAATAATATTGGGAATGAAATAATATAGTGATGTTTTTATAAACTAAAAGAGGTAGGATTTCTAAACTCTCGACATACCAGACAATATCAGGCTTTGAAAATAACATTTTAATGAGATACTAAATCCCAGTGAATAGTACCAACATTTTGAAAACAAGCATTGTTCTCATCAGGCGCGGTAGTTGAAAAAATCATACATTAAACACAAGTTCTCAAAAATATTCTTTAGAACTATACATGATATAACTAAATTTTTTCTATAATAACCAATTACTTCCAATAATTAATAAAAACCCATTAATTAAATTAAAAATAATTCACATCTATAATAATCAAATAAATTAGAATATTTCAGCAAAAGATTGTTCAAATAGCTTTATTTGTTATTATCCAATTCACATAAACTTTTAACAAACAAAACAAACTTCCTATTATTTACCTTAGAAGTCTCTAACAAACAAAAGAACTTACTAAGGTTATCTTGTTTTAAACAAATTAGTTATTGATAACAATTAGCGTAATAATAATAAAAATAATAATAATAATAATAATAATATTGATATTAATAATAAATAATAATAATATAATCATAATAATGTATAATTAGAATATTTTTAAATTTGAAATTCTAATTATTTTTAGTCGTTCGATTTAGGATGTTACATTTTCTCTCCTCCTTAAAGAAATTTCGCCACCAAAATTTACGTCAAACTAAAAAAAACCAAAGTGACCGGTGTGGTGCAAATATAAAAAAGCTTATGTACTTGCATAAGTGAGACTTGGATATTGACTTCTTTCTCTAATTCTAAAATAGTTGATATGTTGTCGTACACGAGTCAAATACAATTGATAAAATATAAATAGAGAGAATATATCGAGTAGTTTCCCAAGGACTTTTGATATAATAATATTAACTAAATTGAAAATTGAAATTAGAAAGGAGGTTTTTTTAGATTTTTATTTTATTTTTTTATTTAACAAATAAGCAAAAAGATAATCCACTTATTCGAGTTTCAGACCTATCATAGATTCTGTCGATGAGTTTAATTTCTAATTTGTGTTTATATTCTTATTTGGCTATAGATAGGGTATGTAGATATGAGGGAGGTCGTTGCTATTATTTTTAACTTATTATAGTATTCAAGTATTTTCATCTCAATAAACCTACTTGGAGTATTGATAACTTCAATAAATGTATTCACTATCTTCAATTTAAAGGAATTTCTCTTATTAAATAAAAGAATATGACTCACGTCTTGTCTTTTTATCTTTGAGTAGTATTATTTCTTTATTTTTTTTCATTAATTGAATAAGTCGATAACTAATTTTTAATTAGAGATATTATATCACGTATTTCTTATAAATATATTTTGATTTAATTATTCTCTTTTGAGGGTGTTTATTATAAACAAATTCAAATTACTATTTTCACAAAAAAAAAACATAGAAATAATATTGGGAATGAAATAATATAGTGATGTTTTTATAAACTAAAAGAGGTAGGATTTCTAAACTCTCGACATACCAAACAATATCAGGCTTTGAAAATAACATTTTAATGAGATACTAAATCCCAGTGAATAGTACCAACATTTTGAAAACAAGCATTGTTCTCATCAGGCGCGGTAGTTGAAAAAATCATACATTAAACACAAGTTCTCAAAAATATTCTTTAGAACTATACATGATATAACTAAATTTTTTCTATAATAACCAATTACTTCCAATAATTAATAAAAACACATTAATTAAATTAAAAATAATTCACATCTATAATAATCAAATAAATTAGAATATTTCAGCAAAAGATTGTTCAAATAGCTTTATTTGTTATTATCCAATTCACATAAACTTTTAACAAACAAAACAAACTTCCTATTATTTACCTTAGAAGTCTCTAACAAACAAAAGAACTTACTAAGGTTATCTTGTTTTAAACAAATTAGTTATTGATAACAATTAGCGTAATAATAATAAAAATAATAATAATAATAATATTGATATTAATAATCAATAATAATAATATAATCATAATAATGTATAATTAGAATATTTTTAAATTTGAAATTCTAATTATTTTTAGTCGTTCGATTTAGGATGTTACATTTTCTCTCCTCCTTAAAGAAATTTCGCCACCAAAATTTACGTCAAACTAAAAAAAACCAAAGTGACCGGTGTGGTGCAAATATAAAAAAGCTTATGTACTTGCATAAGTGAGACTTGGATATTGACTTCTTTCTCTAATTCTAAAATAGTTGATATGTTGTCGTACACGAGTCAAATACAATTGATAAAATATAAATAGAGAGAATATATCGAGTAGTTTCCCAAGGACTTTTGATATAATAATATTAACTAAATTGAAAATTGAAATTAGAAAGGAGGTTTTTTTAGATTTTTATTTTATTTTTTTATTTAACAAATAAGCAAAAAGATAATCCACTTATTCGAGTTTCAGACCTATCATAGATTCTGTCGATGAGTTTAATTTCTAATTTGTGTTTATATTCTTATTTGGCTATAGATAGGGTATGTAGATATGAGGGAGGTCGTTGCTATTATTTTTAACTTATTATAGTATTCAAGTATTTTCATCTCAATAAACCTACTTGGAGTATTGATAACTTCAATAAATGTATTCACTATCTTCAATTTAAAGGAATTTCTCTTATTAAATAAAAGAATATGACTCACGTCTTGTCTTTTTATCTTTGAGTAGTATTATTTCTTTATTTTTTTTCATTAATTGAATAAGTCGATAACTAATTTTTAATTAGAGATATTATATCACGTATTTCTTATAAATATATTTTGATTTAATTATTCTCTTTTGAGGGTGTTTATTATAAACAAATTCAAATTACTATTTTCACAAAAAAAAAACATAGAAATAATATTGGGAATGAAATAATATAGTGATGTTTTTATAAACTAAAAGAGGTAGGATTTCTAAACTCTCGACATACCAGACAATATCAGGCTTTGAAAATAACATTTTAATGAGATACTAAATCCCAGTGAATAGTACCAACATTTTGAAAACAAGCATTGTTCTCATCAGGCGCGGTAGTTGAAAAAATCATACATTAAACACAAGTTCTCAAAAATATTCTTTAGAACTATACATGATATAACTAAATTTTTTCTATAATAACCAATTACTTCCAATAATTAATAAAAACCCATTAATTAAATTAAAAATAATTCACATCTATAATAATCAAATAAATTAGAATATTTCAGCAAAAGATTGTTCAAATAGCTTTATTTGTTATTATCCAATTCACATAAACTTTTAACAAACAAAACAAACTTCCTATTATTTACCTTAGAAGTCTCTAACAAACAAAAGAACTTACTAAGGTTATCTTGTTTTAAACAAATTAGTTATTGATAACAATTAGCGTAATAATAATAAAAATAATAATAATAATAATAATAATATTGATATTAATAATAAATAATAATAATATAATCATAATAATGTATAATTAGAATATTTTTAAATTTGAAATTCTAATTATTTTTAGTCGTTCGATTTAGGATGTTACATTTTCTCTCCTCCTTAAAGAAATTTCGCCACCAAAATTTACGTCAAACTAAAAAAAACCAAAGTGACCGGTGTGGTGCAAATATAAAAAAGCTTATGTACTTGCATAAGTGAGACTTGGATATTGACTTCTTTCTCTAATTCTAAAATAGTTGATATGTTGTCGTACACGAGTCAAATACAATTGATAAAATATAAATAGAGAGAATATATCGAGTAGTTTCCCAAGGACTTTTGATATAATAATATTAACTAAATTGAAAATTGAAATTATAAAGGAGGTTTTTTTAGATTTTTATTTTATTTTTTTATTTAACAAATAAGCAAAAAGATTAATCCACTTATTCGAGTTTCAGACCTATCATAGATTCTATCGATGAGTTTAATTTCTAATTTGTGTTTATATTCTTATTTGGCTATAGATAGGGTATGTAGATATGAGGGAGGTCGTTGCTATTATTTTTAACTTATTATAGTATTCAAGTATTTTCATCTCAATAAATGTACTTGGAGTATTGATAACTTCAATAAATGTATTCACTATCTTCAATTTAAAGGAATTTCTCTTATTAAATAAAAGAATATGACTCACATCTTGCTCTTTTTATCTTTGAGTAGTATTATTTCTTTATTTTTTTTCATTAACTGAATAAGTCGATCACTAATTTTTAATTAGAGATATTATATTACGTATTTCTTATAAAAATATTTTGATTTAATTATTCTCTTTTGAGAGTGTTTATTATAAACAAATTCAAAAAATTATTTTCACAAAAAAAAACATAGAAATAATATTGGGAATGAAATAATATAGTGATGTTTTTATAAACTAAAAGAGGTAGGATTTCTAAACTCTCGACATACCAGACAATATCAGGCTTTGAAAATAACATTTTAATGAGATACTAAATCCCAGTGAATAGTACCAACATTTTGAAAACAAGCATTGTTCTCATCAGGCGCGGTAGTTGAAAAAATCATACATTAAACACAAGTTCTCAAAAATATTCTTCTGAATTATACATGATATAACTAAATTTTTTCTATAATAACCAATTACTTCCAATAATTAATAAAAACCCATTAATTAAATTAAAAATAATTCACATCTATAATAATCAAATAAATTAGAATATTTCAGCAAAAGATTGTTCAAATAGCTTTATTTGTTATTATCCAATTCACATAAACTTTTAACAAACAAAACAAACTTCCTATTATTTACCTTAGAAGTCTCTAACAAACAAAAGAACTTACTAAGGTTATCTTGTTTTAAACAAATTAGTTATTGATAACAATTAGAGTAATAATAAAAATAATAATAATAATATTGATATTAATAATAAATAATAATAATAATAATAATATAATCATAATAATGTATAATTAAAATATTTTTAAATTTGAAATTCTAATTATTTTTAGTCGTTCGATTTAGGATGTTACATTTTCTCTCCTCCTTAAAGAAATTTCGCCACCAAAATTTACGTCAAACTAAAAAAAACCAAAGTGACCGGAGTGGTGCAAATATAAAAAAGCTTATGTACTTGCATAAGTGAGACTTGGATATTGACTTCTTTCTCTAATTCTAAAATAGTTGATATGTTGTCGTACACGAGTCAAATACAATTGATAAAATATAAATAGAGAGAATATATCGAGTAGTTTCCCAAGGACTTTTGATATAATAATATTAACTAAATTGAAAATTGAAATTAGAAAGGAGGTTTTTTTAGATTTTTATTTTATTTTTTTATTTAACAAATAAGCAAAAAGATTAATCCACTTATTCGAGTTTCAGACCTATCATAGATTCTATCGATGAGTTTAATTTCTAATTTGTGTTTATATTCTTATTTGGCTATAGATAGGGTATGTAGATATGAGGGAGGTCGTTGCTATTATTTTTAACTTATTATAGTATTCAAGTATTTTCATCTCAATAAATGTACTTGGAGTATTGATAACTTCAATAAATGTATTCACTATCTTCAATTTAAAGGAATTTCTCTTATTAAATAAAAGAATATGACTCACGTCTTGCTCTTTTTATCTTTGAGTAGTATTATTTCTTTATTTTTTTTCATTAATTGAATAAGTCGATAACTAATTTTTAATTAGAGATATTATATCACGTATTTCTTATAAAAATATTTTGATTTAATTATTCTCTTTTGAGGGTGTTTATTATAAACAAATTCAAATTACTATTTTCACAAAAAAAAAACATAGAAATAATATTGGGAATGAAATAATATAGTGATGTTTTTATAAACTAAAAGAGGTAGGATTTCTAAACTCTCGACATACCAGACAATATCAGGCTTTGAAAATAACATTTTAATGAGATACTAAATCCCAGTGAATAGTACCAACATTTTGAAAACAAGCATTGTTCTCATCAGGCGCGGTAGTTGAAAAAATCATACATTAAACACAAGTTCTCAAAAATATTCTTTAGAACTATACATGATATAACTAAATTTTTTCTATAATAACCAATTACTTCCAATAATTAATAAAAACCCATTAATTAAATTAAAAATAATTCACATCTATAATAATCAAATAAATTAGAATATTTCAGCAAAAGATTGTTCAAATAGCTTTATTTGTTATTATCCAATTCACATAAACTTTTAACAAACAAAACAAACTTCCTATTATTTACCTTAGAAGTCTCTAACAAACAAAAGAACTTACTAAGGTTATCTTGTTTTAAACAAATTAGTTATTGATAACAATTAGCGTAATAATAATAAAAATAATAATAATAATAATAATAATATTGATATTAATAATAAATAATAATAATATAATCATAATAATGTATAATTAGAATATTTTTAAATTTGAAATTCTAATTATTTTTAGTCGTTCGATTTAGGATGTTACATTTTCTCTCCTCCTTAAAGAAATTTCGCCACCAAAATTTACGTCAAACTAAAAAAAACCAAAGTGACCGGTGTGGTGCAAATATAAAAAAGCTTATGTACTTGCATAAGTGAGACTTGGATATTGACTTCTTTCTCTAATTCTAAAATAGTTGATATGTTGTCGTACACGAGTCAAATACAATTGATAAAATATAAATAGAGAGAATATATCGAGTAGTTTCCCAAGGACTTTTGATATAATAATATTAACTAAATTGAAAATTGAAATTAGAAAGGAGGTTTTTTTAGATTTTTATTTTATTTTTTTATTTAACAAATAAGCAAAAAGATAATCCACTTATTCGAGTTTCAGACCTATCATAGATTCTGTCGATGAGTTTAATTTCTAATTTGTGTTTATATTCTTATTTGGCTATAGATAGGGTATGTAGATATGAGGGAGGTCGTTGCTATTATTTTTAACTTATTATAGTATTCAAGTATTTTCATCTCAATAAACCTACTTGGAGTATTGATAACTTCAATAAATGTATTCACTATCTTCAATTTAAAGGAATTTCTCTTATTAAATAAAAGAATATGACTCACGTCTTGTCTTTTTATCTTTGAGTAGTATTATTTCTTTATTTTTTTTCATTAATTGAATAAGTCGATAACTAATTTTTAATTAGAGATATTATATCACGTATTTCTTATAAATATATTTTGATTTAATTATTCTCTTTTGAGGGTGTTTATTATAAACAAATTCAAATTACTATTTTCACAAAAAAAAAACATAGAAATAATATTGGGAATGAAATAATATAGTGATGTTTTTATAAACTAAAAGAGGTAGGATTTCTAAACTCTCGACATACCAAACAATATCAGGCTTTGAAAATAACATTTTAATGAGATACTAAATCCCAGTGAATAGTACCAACATTTTGAAAACAAGCATTGTTCTCATCAGGCGCGGTAGTTGAAAAAATCATACATTAAACACAAGTTCTCAAAAATATTCTTTAGAACTATACATGATATAACTAAATTTTTTCTATAATAACCAATTACTTCCAATAATTAATAAAAACACATTAATTAAATTAAAAATAATTCACATCTATAATAATCAAATAAATTAGAATATTTCAGCAAAAGATTGTTCAAATAGCTTTATTTGTTATTATCCAATTCACATAAACTTTTAACAAACAAAACAAACTTCCTATTATTTACCTTAGAAGTCTCTAACAAACAAAAGAACTTACTAAGGTTATCTTGTTTTAAACAAATTAGTTATTGATAACAATTAGCGTAATAATAATAAAAATAATAATAATAATAATATTGATATTAATAATCAATAATAATAATATAATCATAATAATGTATAATTAGAATATTTTTAAATTTGAAATTCTAATTATTTTTAGTCGTTCGATTTAGGATGTTACATTTTCTCTCCTCCTTAAAGAAATTTCGCCACCAAAATTTACGTCAAACTAAAAAAAACCAAAGTGACCGGTGTGGTGCAAATATAAAAAAGCTTATGTACTTGCATAAGTGAGACTTGGATATTGACTTCTTTCTCTAATTCTAAAATAGTTGATATGTTGTCGTACACGAGTCAAATACAATTGATAAAATATAAATAGAGAGAATATATCGAGTAGTTTCCCAAGGACTTTTGATATAATAATATTAACTAAATTGAAAATTGAAATTAGAAAGGAGGTTTTTTTAGATTTTTATTTTATTTTTTTATTTAACAAATAAGCAAAAAGATAATCCACTTATTCGAGTTTCAGACCTATCATAGATTCTGTCGATGAGTTTAATTTCTAATTTGTGTTTATATTCTTATTTGGCTATAGATAGGGTATGTAGATATGAGGGAGGTCGTTGCTATTATTTTTAACTTATTATAGTATTCAAGTATTTTCATCTCAATAAACCTACTTGGAGTATTGATAACTTCAATAAATGTATTCACTATCTTCAATTTAAAGGAATTTCTCTTATTAAATAAAAGAATATGACTCACGTCTTGTCTTTTTATCTTTGAGTAGTATTATTTCTTTATTTTTTTTCATTAATTGAATAAGTCGATAACTAATTTTTAATTAGAGATATTATATCACGTATTTCTTATAAATATATTTTGATTTAATTATTCTCTTTTGAGGGTGTTTATTATAAACAAATTCAAATTACTATTTTCACAAAAAAAAAACATAGAAATAATATTGGGAATGAAATAATATAGTGATGTTTTTATAAACTAAAAGAGGTAGGATTTCTAAACTCTCGACATACCAGACAATATCAGGCTTTGAAAATAACATTTTAATGAGATACTAAATCCCAGTGAATAGTACCAACATTTTGAAAACAAGCATTGTTCTCATCAGGCGCGGTAGTTGAAAAAATCATACATTAAACACAAGTTCTCAAAAATATTCTTTAGAACTATACATGATATAACTAAATTTTTTCTATAATAACCAATTACTTTCAATAATTAATAAAAACCCATTAATTAAATTAAAAATAATTCACATCTATAATAATCAAATAAATTAGAATATTTCAGCAAAAGATTGTTCAAATAGCTTTATTTGTTATTATCTAATTCACATAAACTTTTAACAAACAAAACAAACTTCCTATTATTACCTTAGAAGTCTCTAACATACAAAAGAACTTACTAAGGTTATCTTGTTTTAAACAAATTAGTTATTGATAATAATTAGCGTAATAATAATAATAATATTGATATTAATAATAATAATAATATATTCATAATAATGTATAATTAGAATATTTTTAAATTTGAAATTCTAATTATTTTTAGTCGTTCGATTTAGGAAGTTACATTTTCTCTCCTCCTTAAAGAAATTTCGCCACCAAAATTTACATCAAACTAAAAAAAACCAAAGTGACCGGAGTGGTGCAAATATAAAAAAGCTTATGTACTTGCATAAGTGAGACTTGGATATTGACTTCTTTCTCTAATTCTAAAATAGTTGATATGTTGTCGTACACGAGTCAAATACAATTGACAAAATATAAATAGAGAGAATATATCGAGTAGTTTCCCAAGGACTTTTGATATAATAATATTAACTAAATTTGAGTCTTGTGAGTTTAAATTTGAGTCTCAGACCAAAGTATCAGTGGAGTGGAGGGCATAATTGTTTTTCCACCTTATTCCATTTGATTGGAAATATGAGTAATCTATAGTAGATAAGTTTAAAATTGAGGAGAATATATATTTAGCATTTTGTGATAAAGATGTATTTTGAATGTTCATTCATAAGACTCAAATTTTAAATTTGAATGTTTCAGTCATAAAAAACAATATGTTGGGCATACTAGCTCATAAATATTAGATTAAATATATTTTTCATTTTTATAGAGTTTTCGTTTTATAATAGTATTTTTTTTAAAGAATTTTAATCTTTCAAATTTTATTTTTATAAAATAGAAATGTAAATTTTAGTTTGTTCAACAATACTATGTAGGTAGGTTTTGTTTTCATTGTTGAGACGACATGTATTTTTGAATAAATTTTTTACATTAAATTAAT
>JBBPBT010000217.1:1289025-1305192 GCA_037974875.1 Cicer bijugum
TGGTATAAGTTCAATTAATGTATATATATTTAGTGGTTTTATTTTAATTATTGTTTGATGTGATGTGTTTAACACACCCGAGTTCATTAATTTTGTCTCTCAATTGTGTTTTATTGTGACACCAAAAATTATAATTTAATTATGATACCAAAAATTATAATTTCAAATAGAATGTAAAATCATTAATTTTGAAAGCAATTTATAGCTATCGAAGAATAGAGTGTAAAAATCATGACGCAGTTTATAAATATAGCCAAATTTTATTAAACTAATATTTATGGCATCATTACATATTCAAAACTTAGAGATACTTAATTTATATCTCTAAATAAAAGATGAAAAAATAACACAAGTGAGCGATACAGTTTATAAATATAATTTTGTTTTGAACTCAGATAAAAATATAACAAATAACTTCCACTGAGTATCATTATCAAAACATGGATCACCGGTCAATAACCTAAAATAACAACATTTTTGCAAATGCGCATACAACACAAATTAAATACAGTATCACATAAAATCACAATTAACAAAAATGATCAAAGTTAAAATGAATACAATCAACAACATCTAGGTAAGTCAGTGCTCATATGAAGTAATGTCATACATGCTCTAATATTCTAGGCTCATGTTCTTTCTTTGATATTCATCTACTCTGAAGTACTTAGTTATGAGGCTTGATTATACGCCACCACACAAGTGCGCATACAATTTAAATTAGTTATGTCATCATCGATCCTCTCAACTCACCCGATACACATGTACGTGACAATTTAGGTAAATGTGAGTTGTATGGTAGATCCTGAAATTTGGAAGACTATCTCGATAACGCCTAGTTACGTGGGTATAAAAATTGGGGTAATAACGAAAAAGTTTTCATATTTATATAAGAGAAAAGATACTATAATAAATAATGATATTACCAAAAGACTTATATTGTAAAATCATTAAAATAAAACCTTACAACCGAAAATTCCATAATAATCAAAATATTAAAAATTGTGCATTTTATAAATAATCCTAAAATAAAAATACAATCCAGATATTATGTCTACTTATTCTTGATCTACTAACCTAATATAAGAAAATTACTCTTCAGGAGGTAGGATTTCTAAACTCTCGACATCCCAGACAATATTAGGCTTTGAAAATAACATTTTAATGAGATACTAAATCCCAGTGAATAGTACCAACATTTTGAAAACAAGCATTGTTCTCATCAGGCGCGGTAGTTGAAAAAATCATTCATTATACACATGTTCTTCCAAAAATATTCTTTAGAAATATACATGATATAACTAAAAAAAATTTATAATAACCAATTACTTCTAATAATTAATAAAAACCCATCAATTAAATTAACAATAATTCACATCTATAATAATCAAATAAATTAGAATATTTTAGCAAAAGATTGTTCTAATAGCTTTATTTGTTATTATCTAATTCACATAAACTTTTAACAAACAAAACAAACTTCCTATTATTACCTTAGAAGTCTCTAACAAACAAAAGAACTTACTAAGGTTATCTTATTTTAAACAAATTAGTTATTGATAACAATTAGCGTAATAATAATAATAATATAATCATAATAATCTATAATTAGAATATTTTAAATTTTGAAATTCTGATTATTTTTAGTCGCTCGATTTAGTATGTTACATTTTCTCTCCTCCTTAAAGAAATTTCACCACCAAAATTTACGTCAAACTAAAAAAAACCAAAGTGATCAGACTGGCGCAAATATAAAAAAGCTTATGTACTTGCATAAGTGAGACTTGGATAATGACTTCTTCCTCTAATTCTAAAATAGTTGATATGTTGTCGTACACGAGTCAAATACAATTGATAAAATATAAATTGAGAGAATATCTCGAGTAGTTTCGCAAGGACTTTTGATATAATAATATTAACTAAATTGAAATTAGAAAGGAGGTTTTTTAGATTTTTATTTTATTTTTTTATTTAACAAATAAGCAAAAAGATTAATCCACTTATTCGAGTTTCAGACCTATCATAAATTATATCAATGAGTTTAATTTCTAATTTGTGATTCTAATCTTATTTGGCTATAGAATTGACCAAACAAACATAATCAATCATATTGAATTTGGTTTTTTTGATTGGATTAAACATCAAAATCATCAAAATATTACAATTAACGATCAAGCGTCGTAAAATAACAATTCAATTAAAAAAGAAACCGAAACCAAATTATGTCAAATGAATTGAATCGGTCCTATCGAAATTCAATTTAAGTAATCAAAATATCAATATAATCAAATAAACAGAAATAGAATCATGAAGCGAAATTGACAGTGTAACATGAATCTCAATGTGTTGATGAAACTTTGAACTCGTAGATTAATCTTATAAAATTAGCCTTCCATAAAATTAAAATAAAAAGTGGTTATATCCTTTATCAATCTAAATCCTAAAATTTTCTCTTCTAGAAAAGAAAGAAAACTCCCAATATATAGTACTCAATTTCGGGCTTTACGGTTTAGGAAACAAGTGACCCGCTATTTAAAATTATTACAAAAGTATAGATTATTAAATCTGCAATCTATGCCCAGTAAAGTTCGGCATTGGTCTTTTATTCCAACACAAAAGTTGTAGCTCTAATTTTTAGTTTTCCAATGCCTACTTGTATGAGCCAATCCGATATCCAGAGCTCAGGTTATGACCTACAGAGCGAGCAAGGGTCAAAATGCAAAAAACAAAATTATAATTCAATTTTGACCAAAAGTTCAGAAACACAAAAAAAAAAAATTATTCTAAGCTATAAATAGCTTTTAAAATATCAAACTAGAAATCTAGAAACATTTGTCCAAATGTTATGATCAAATTCCCCCACACTTAAGCTTTTGCACTCCGAGGAAAGCACTGCATGTTATTCCAAATATTCATTTATCCCCCAAGATTGGGTCAATTCGTTGTTTTTCACTTCTAGGCTTGTAATGAGCTATATAACAAAGAATGTGATAATTAGGCTCAAAGAGACTTAAACAAATGGATAATTGTAGGGTAAGCTTATTTGGTTAGTAGTTTAACAAGAAACAAATTCCTAGATCATTTTAATATATGCATGCGGACAAGAGTCAAGTCAAGTTCTAGCGTAACTAGCAATAATGAGTGAGATAACACACAAGAAGAAAAATAAAATGGAAAAACGTAGTTCATTCATAATAAGGCTAAAAAATCTCTCAAGGGTTACTAACCAATCACAAATGATACACTATTTATTATTTTAATCCAATTTATTTTACCAAGAAGGAAAGATACTATTCAATCATATCAGTCTAAACAAACTCACAACATTTACAACCATTAAAACAGATGAAAAAGCATGCACTGCAATGTCAATTTTTATTTTTATTTTTTAAATATAACATAAAATCCAAAATAATACCCCCCACACTTAAATTACATATTGTCCTCAATAAAAGTAACAAATATAAAATAAGAGTAAGGAAAGGAGCTGACTGTTCAAAATTTAGATTAGGTGGGCTTTTCTAACGAGAGTTCTTCTATGGTAGCATCTTCACGACATCCAGACATCATATCAATATCTTACGAACTTCTAATTTAATATCTACTCTAACTCTACATTAGAAAAAGCCCTTACCTTAAATGTTTTCCTTCCACGTAACACTACAAAGCCATCGAAAAATCTCATAAAAATGAAGGAACGAAAGCTTAAAAATAATTATAAAACTAATAATAATAATAAAAAAAAATAATAAAAAAATAATAAAATTAGTGGTTTTAACTTTCACAATGAATCTACCCAACACCAATGTTACTCACCTCTTGAGTTGGATATTATCCACCTTTCAAGGAAACAAATATTGTTTCCTTGTCTATCCAAAAATTGAGTATTGATAATTGGGTATTAATATCATGTCCAGTAAAGTTCGGCATTGGTCTTTTATTCCAACACAAAAGTTGTAGCTCTAATTTTTAGTTTTCTAATGCCTACTTGTATGTGCCAATCCGATATCCAGAGCTCAGGTTATGGCCTACAGAGCGAGCAAGGGTCAAAATGCTAACAACAAAATTATAATTCAATTTTTACCGAAAGTTTAGAAACACAAAAAAAAAAAAATTCTAAGCTATAAATAGCTTTTAAAATATCAAACTACAAAGCTAGAAACATTTGTCCAAATGTTATGATCAAATATTCCGAGCAAAGCAATGCATGTTATTCCAAATATTCTCATGAATGCAAAGTAGTGAGAGAGAACAATATTTCTATCTTAAGGCAATCATGAATAATTTTTTTTATCACAACTACAACAAACAGGAGTACAAGTTAACTAAAGAATACAACATAACTGATATAGTCATCCCAATATATAAAATTCTCTCAACCACTCAAAGAATTTGGGCTACTGTTTACATTCAAAACACATCATGAAAGCTAGCACTACCATAGGCTTGACATAGCTCTAACATCTATATTTCAAATACATACACATAATGATCAAAATGTCTTTATTCAGATTGTAATGTGGTCATGGTGAGGGTGAGATCATCCAAAGAGACTAGGGGTGAAAATTAAAGAGGATAAAAAAGTAATGATTAAGAGACAAAAACAACATTAAGAAGTAATTAATTCAATAAATTATCAATGACTTTTATTCTCACACTCTCTTTGCTCACAGCACAACCATTTTCCTCATTTTATTCCTCAATTTTTTTTCTTTTATTCTTTTCTTTTTTATTTTTTTTATAACCCTCAAATTTAAACAATGAAGTTGAGCACCCCACATTTATTTAAGGAAATACTCATTTATCCCCCAAGATTGGGTCAATTCATTGTTTTTCACTTCTAGGCTTGTAATGAGCTATATAACAAAGAATGTGATAATTAGGCTCAAAGGGAATTAAACAAATGGATAATTGTAGGGTAAGCTTATTTGGCTAGTAGTTTAACAAGAAACAAATTCCTAGATCATTTTAATATATGCATTCGGACAAGAGTCAAGTCAAGTTCAGCGTAACTAGCAATCATGAGTGAGATAACACACAAGAAGAAAAATAAAATGGAAAAATGTATTTCATTCATAATAAGGCTAAAAAATCTCTCAAGTGTTAATGACCAATCACAAATGATACATTATTTATTATTTTAATCCAATTTATTTTACCAAGAAGGAAAGATACTCTCCAATCATATCAGTCTAAACAAACTCACAACATTTACAACCATTAAAACTGATGAAAAAGCATGCACTGCAATGTCCATTTTTATTTTTATTTTTTAAATATAACATAAAATCCAAAATAAGACCCCCCCACACTTAAATTACACATTGTCCTTAATAAAAGTAACAAATATAAAATAAGAGTATGGAATAGAGCTGCCTGTTCAAAATTTAGATTAGGTGGGCTTTTCTAATGAGAGTTCTTCTATGGTAGCATCTTCACGTCATCCAGACATCATATCAATATTTTACGAACTTCTTATTTAATATCTTGTCTAACTCTACATTAGAAAAAACCCTTACCTTAAACGTTTTGCTTCCACGTACACTACAACATTTTTGTCCTACTGCAACGCATAAAAACCATTGCTTAACGTAAAAAAACCGTTGCCTTAATCTACGAGAACGATTTTCTGACCGTGGGAAACCAAGGCGTTGCCTTAGCCTAACGCAACGGTTTTTTGTGAAACAACAACACTTTTTAAAAACCGTACTGGTAGCTACCTCTACCAGAACAGTTTTTCAAATTGACAACAACAACGGTTTTATGGTGTTGCCAAATTAAAACTGTTCTTGTAGGTTCCTTTTTCAATTAAGTTACGGCAATGCTTTAAAACCGTTGCAAAAAGTAAATTTTTTTTTAAAAATATAATTTCTTAAATTATGGTATTTTAGAAAAATAATTTTAGTAAAATATTATTATTGAAATTCTATAAAAAATATAAAAATATAGCAATTGTTAATACTAAATTATTGTAATGTACTATAAAAATAATTTTATGGTGTTGCCAAATTCTATAAAAATATAAAAATATAATCAAAAGTTTCATTACATGGTTGAAAATTAAAGAGGATAAAAAATTAATGATTAAGAGACAAAAACAACATTAAGAACTAATTAATTCAATAAATTATCATTGACTTTTATTCTCACACTCTCTTTGCTTACAGCACAACCATTTTCCTTATTTTATTCCTCAATTTTTTTTCTTTTTTTTTTTCTTTTTTATTTTTTTTATAACCCTCAAATTTTAACAACGAAGTTGAGCACCCCACATTTATTTAAGGAAATACTCATTTATCCCCCAAGATTGGGTCAATTCGTTGTTTTTCACTTCTAGGCTTGTAATGAGCTATATAACAAAGAATGTGATAATTAGGCTCAAAGGGACTTAAACAAATGGATAATTGTAGGGTAAGCTTATTTGGTTAGTAGTTTAACAAGAAACAAATTCCTAGATCATTTTAATATATGCATGCGGACAAGAGTCAAGTCAAGTTCTAGCGTAACTAGCAATCATGAGTGAGATAACACACAAGAAGAAAAATAAAATGGAAAAACGTATTTCATTCATAATAAGGCTAAAAAATCTCTCAAGGGTTACTAACCAATCACAAATGATACACTATTTATTATTTTAATCCAATTTATTTTACCAAGAAGGAAATATACTATTCAATCATATCAGTCTAAACAAACTCACAACATTTACAACCATTAAAACTGATGAAAAAGCATGCACTGCAATGTCAATTTTTATTTTTATTTTTTAAATATAACATAAAATCCAAAATAATACCCCCACACTTAAATTACATATTGTCCTCAATAAAAGTAACAAATATAAAATAAGAGTAAAGAATGGAGCTGCCTGTTCAAAATTTAGATTAGGTGAGCTTTTCTAACGAGAGTTCTTCTATGGTAGCATCTTCACGACATCCAGACACCATATCAATATCTTACGAACTTCTAATTTAATATCTACTCTAACTCTACATTAGAAAAAGCCCTTACCTTAAATGTTTTCCTCCCACGTAACACTACAAAGCCATCGAAAAATCTCATAAAAATGAAGGAACGAAAGCTTAAAAATAATTATAAAACTAATAATAATAAAATAATAAAATTAGTGGTTTTAACTTTCACAATGAATCTACCCAACACCAATGTTACTCACCTCTTGAGTTGGATATTATCCACCTTTCAAGGAAACAAATATTGTTTCCTTGTCTATCCAAAAATTGAGTATTGATAATTGGGTATTAATATCATGTTGCCATATTTCAAGATGCTCAAACACGTCAGGTTGCAGAGGTGTTATAGTTTTTATAAATAATAAATAACAAAAGTAATACATAGTAATAAATTTTTAATAATAAATTTCACATACATTTTCAAAAATAGTAAATAAATTTAATTATTAGTAATATTTGTTACTATTTATTAATATAACTTTAATTAATATTTGTTACTATTTATTAGTTGAATGGTTTTTATTTAATATTTTTAGTCAACACAGACACTTTTGTCAACCATTATTGATTATTTTATATTCATAGTAAATTCTATATTTGATAAAATATATTCATTGTATTATTTCCTAAAATCATTCTATAAATATATAATTTTCTTTTAATAATTATTTTCATTTCATTCAAAGTAAAGATTAATCAAAAGTACAATGCCTCTCCTTAACCAAAATTACCTCTTATTGTGTGTGTTGGTGTTGCTATCACTAGACAATGTTCTTGGAGTGAAAGTGAGCATTATCAACCAATTGAAAGGACACAGTGACTTAGTTGTTCATTGTAAATCTAAAGATGATGATCTTGGAGTTCATGTTCTTCGTTATGGTGAAAGAACTGATTGGTCGTTTGGACCTAATTTTTTTGGAGGAACATTATTCTTTTGTTCCTTTCAGTGGAATGGTGGACCCGTACATTACGTTGATATATACAAACAATCAAGAGATGTTTTAGCATGTAGTAGGTGCAATTGGTTTGTAGTGGAAGATGGGGCATGTAGATATGAGGGAGGTCTTTGCTATTATTTTTAACTTATTATAGTATTCAAGTATTTTCATCTCAATAAATGTACTTGGAGTATTGATAACTTCAATAAATGTATTCACTATCTTCAATTTAAAGGAATTTCTCTTATTAAATAAAAGAATATGACTCAGGTCTTGCTCTTTTTATATTTGAGTATTATTATTTCTTTATTATTTTTTCATTAATTGAATGAGTCGATAACTAGCTTTTAATTAGAGATGTTATATAACGTATTTCTTACAAAAATATTTTGATTTAATTATCCTCTTTTGAGAGTGTTTATTATAAACAAATTCAAAGTACTATTTTCTCACAAAAAAAAACATAGAAATAATATTGGGAATAAAATAATATAGTGATGTTTTTATAAACTAAAAATATATTGAAATATTTTTTTAAAAAAAATAACAAAAGTTTGAAGAGATATAAATCTCACCGAACAAAAAGAAAGCAAACAAAGGAAACATAAAATGTAATCAAAGATTGTTATGTAATTTTAGGATCTATAATCGACTAATTTTAAAAGTAATATATAGTAATAAAATTTTAGTAAAAAATTTCATATACATTTTCAAAAATAGTAAATAAATTTAATTATTAGTAATATTTGTTACTATTTATTAATATAACTTTAATTAATATTAATAAATTTATAAAAATAAATAACAGTAATAAATTTCATATCAAATTTTAAAAATAATAATAAATTTAATTTATAATAATTTTATAAATTAATTTTTTAAAATATAAATTTTAATTATAACATATAATAGGTATTTGTTGAATAATTTTTATTTAATATTTTTAGTCAACACCGACACTTTTGTCAACCATTATTGATTATTTTATATTTATAGTAAATTCTATATTTGATAAAATATATCAAATAAAATTAAAATTTGCTACCTTTTTATTTGTATTATTTTCTAAAATCATCCTATAAATATATAATTTTGTTTTAACAATTATTTTCATTTCATCCAAAGTAAAGATTAATCAAAAGTAAAATGCCTCTCCTTATCCAAAAATACCTCGTATAGTTTGTGTTGGTTTTGCTATCACTAGACAATGTTCTTGGAGTGAAATTGAGCATTATCAACCAATTGAAAACACACAGTGACTTAGTTGTTCATTATAAGTCTAGAGATGATGATCTTGGAGTTCATGTTCTTCGTTATGGTGAAAGAATTGATTGGACGTTCGGACTTAGAGTTTTTGGAGGAACATTATTTTATTGTTCCCTTCAGTGGAATGGTGGACCCATACATTGGGTTGACATATACAAACAATCAAGAGATGTTTTTGCATGTAGTACGTGCACTTGGTATGTAGTGGAAGATAGGGTATGTAGATATGAGGGAGGTCGTTGCTATTATTTTTAACTTATTATAGTATTCAAGTATTTTAATCTCAATAAATGTACTTGGAGTATTGATAACTTCAATAAATGTATTCACTATCTTCAATTTAAAGGAATTTCTCTTATTAAATAAAAGAATATGACTCACGTCTTGCTCTTTTTATCTTTGAGTAGTATTATTTTTTTCTTTTTTTCATTAATTGAATAAGTCGATAACCAATTTTTAATTAGAGATATTATATCACGTATTTCTTATAAAAATATTTTGATTTAATTATTCTCTTTTGAGAGTGTTTATTGTAAACAAATTCAAATTACTATTTTAACAAAAAAAAACATAGAAATAATATTGGGAATGAAATAATATAGTGATGTTTTTATAAACTAAAAGAGGTAGGATTTCTAAACTCTCGACATACCAGACAATATCAGGCTTTGAAAATAACATTTTAATGAGATACTAAATCCCAGTGAATAGTACCAACATTTTGAAAACAAGCATTGTTCTCATCAGGCGCGGTAGTTGAAAAAATCATACATTAAACACAAGTTCTCAAAAATATTCTTTAAAACTATACATGATATAACTAAATTTTTTCTATAATAACCAATTACTTCCAATAATTAATAAAAACCCATTAACTAAATTAAAAATAATTCACATCTATAATAATCAAATAAATTAGAATATTTCAGCAAAAGATTGTTCAAATAGCTTTATTTGTTATTCTCTAATTCACATAAACTTTTAACAAACAAAACAAACTTCCTATTATTACCTTAGAAGTCTCTAACAAACGAAAGAACTTACTAAGGTTATCTTGTTTTAAACAAATTAGTTATTGATAACAATTAGCGTAATAATAATAAAAATAATAATAATAATAATAATAATATTGATATTAATAATAAATAATAATAATATAATCATAATAATGTATAATTAGAATATTTTTAAATTTGAAATTCTAATTTTTAGTCGTTCGATTTAGGATGTTACATTTTCTCTCCACCTTAAAGAAATTTCGCCACCAAAATTTACGTCAAACTAAAAAAAACCAAAGTGACCTGAGTGGTGCAAATATAAAAAAGCTTATGTACTTGCTTAAGTGAGACTTGGATATTGACTTCTTTCTCTAATTCTAAAATAGTTGATATGTTGTCGTACACGAGTCAAATACAATTGATAAAATATAAATAGAGAGAATATATCGAGTAGTTTCCCAAGGACTTTTGATATAATAATATTAACTAAATTGAAAATTGAAATTAGAAAGGAGGTTTTTTAGATTTTTATTTTATTTTTTATTTAACAAATAAGCAAAAAGATTAATCCACTTATTCGAGTTTCAGACCTATCATAGATTCTATCGATGAGTTTAATTTCTAATTTGTGTTTATATTCTTATTTGGCTATTGATAGGGAATGTAGATATGAGGGAGGTCGTTGCTATTATTTTTAACTTATTATAGTATTCAAGTATTTTCATCTCAATAAATGTACTTGGAGTATTGATAACTTCAATAAATGTATTCACTATCTTCAATTTAAAGGAATTTCTCTTATTAAATAAAAGAATATGACTCACGTCTTGCTCTTTTTATCTTTGAGTAGTATTATTTCTTTATTTTGTTTTCATTAATTGAATAAGTCAATAACTAATTTTTAATTAGAGATATTATATCACGTATTTCTTACAAAAATATTTTGATTTAATTATTCACTTTTGAGAGTGTTTATTATAAACAAATTCAAATTACTATTTTCACAAAAAAAAAAACATAGAAATAATATTGGGAATGAAATAATATAGTGATGTTTTTATAAACTAAAAGAGGTAGGATTTCTAAACTCTCGACATAACAGACAATATCAGGCTTTGAAAATAACATTTTAATGAGATACTAAATCCCAGTGAATAGTACCAACATTTTGAAAACAAGCATTGTTCTCATCAGGCGCGGTAGTTGAAAAAATCATACATTAAACACAAGTTCTAAAAAATATTCTTTAGAACTATACATGATATAACTAAATTTTTTCTATAATAACCAATTACTTCCAATAATTAATAAAAACCCATTAACTAAATTAAAAATAATTCACATCTATAATAATCAAATAAATTAGAATATTTCAGCAAAAGATTGTTCAAATAGCTTTATTTGTTATTCTCTAATTCACATAAACTTTTAACAAACAAAACAAACTTCCTATTATTACCTTAGAAGTCTCTAACAAACGAAAGAACTTACTAAGGTTATCTTGTTTTAAACAAATTAGTTATTGATAACAATTAGCGTAATAATAATAAAAATAATAATAATAATAATAATAATATTGATATTAATAATAAATAATAATAATATAATCATAATAATGTATAATTAGAATATTTTTAAATTTGAAATTCTAATTATTTTTAGTCGTTCGATTTAGGATGTTACATTTTCTCTCCTCCTTAAAGAAATTTCGCCACCAAAATTTACGTCAAACTAAAAAAAACCAAAGTGACCGGTGTGGTGCAAATATAAAAAAGCTTATGTACTTGCATAAGTGAGACTTGGATATTGACTTCTTTCTCTAATTCTAAAATAGTTGATATGTTGTCGTACACGAGTCAAATACAATTGATAAAATATAAATAGAGAGAATATATCGAGTAGTTTCCCAAGGACTTTTGATATAATAATATTAACTAAATTGAAAATTGAAATTATAAAGGAGGTTTTTTTAGATTTTTATTTTATTTTTTTATTTAACAAATAAGCAAAAAGATTAATCCACTTATTCGAGTTTCAGACCTATCATAGATTCTATCGATGAGTTTAATTTCTAATTTGTGTTTATATTCTTATTTGGCTATAGATAGGGTATGTAGATATGAGGGAGGTCGTTGCTATTATTTTTAACTTATTATAGTATTCAAGTATTTTCATCTCAATAAATGTACTTGGAGTATTGATAACTTCAATAAATGTATTCACTATCTTCAATTTAAAGGAATTTCTCTTATTAAATAAAAGAATATGACTCACGTCTTGCTCTTTTTATCTTTGAGTAGTATTATTTCTTTATTTTGTTTTCATTAATTGAATAAGTCAATAACTAATTTTTAATTAGAGATATTATATCACGTATTTCTTACAAAAATATTTTGATTTAATTATTCACTTTTGAGAGTGTTTATTATAAACAAATTCAAATTACTATTTTCACAAAAAAAAAAACATAGAAATAATATTGGGAATGAAATAATATAGTGATGTTTTTATAAACTAAAAGAGGTAGGATTTCTAAACTCTCGACATAACAGACAATATCAGGCTTTGAAAATAACATTTTAATGAGATACTAAATCCCAGTGAATAGTACCAACATTTTGAAAACAAGCATTGTTCTCATCAGGCGCGGTAGTTGAAAAAATCATACATTAAACACAAGTTCTAAAAAATATTCTTTAGAACTATACATGATATAACTAAATTTTTTCTATAATAACCAATTACTTCCAATAATTAATAAAAACCCATTAATTAAATTAAAAATAATTCCAATCAATAAGAATCATATAAATTAGAATATTTCAGCAAAAGATTGTTCAAATAGCTTTATTTGTTATTATCTAATTCACATAAACTTTTAACAAACAAAACAAACTTCCTATAATTATCTTAGAAGTCTCTAACAAACAAAAGAACTTACTAAGGTTATCTTGTTTTAAACAAATTAGTTATTGATAATAATTAGCGTAATAATAATAATAGTAATAATAACAATAATAATAATAATATTGATGTTAATAATAATAATAATATAATCATAATAATGTATAATTAGAATATTTTTAAATTTGAAATTCTAATTATTTTTAGTCGTTTGATTTAGGATGCTACATTTTCTCTCCTCCTTAAAGAAATTTCGCCACCAAAATTTACGTCAAACTAAAAAAAACCAAAGTGACCGGAGTGGTGCAAATATAAAAAAGCTTATGTACTTGCATAAGTGAGACTTGGATATTGACTTCTTTCTCTAATTCTAAAATAGTTGATATGTTGTCGTACACGAGTCAAATACAATTGATAAAATATAAATAGAGAGAATATATCGAGTAGTTTCCCAAGGACTTTTGATATAATAATATTAACTAAATTGGAAATTGAAATTAGAAAGGAGGTTTTTTTAGATTTTTATTTTATTTTTTTATTTAACAAATAAGCAAAAAGAGTAATCCACTTATTCGAGTTTCAGACCAATCATAGATTCTATCGATGAGTTTAATTTCTAATTTGTGTTTATATTCTTATTTGGCTATTGATAGGGTATGTAGATATGAGGGAGGTCGTTGCTATTATTTTTAACTTATTATAGTGTTCAAGTATTTTCATCTCAATAAATGTACTTGGAGTATTGATAACTTCAATAAATGTATTCACTATCTTCAATTTAAAGGAATTTCTCTTATTAAATAAAAGAATATGACTCACGTCTTGCTCTTTTTATCTTTGAGTAATATTATTTCTTTATTTTTTTTTCATTAATTGAATAAGTCGATAACTAGTTTTTAATTAGAGATATTATATCACGTATTTTTTACAAAAATATTTTGATTTAATTATTCTCTTTCGAGAGTGTTTATTATAAACAAATTCAAATTACTATTTTCACAAAAAAAAACATAAAAATAATATTGGGAATGAAATAATATAGTGATGTTTTTATAAACTAAAAGAGGTAGGATTTCTAAACTCTCGACATACCTGGCAATATCAGGCTTTGAAAATAATATTTTAATGAGATACTAAATCCCAGTGAATAGTACCAACATTTTGAAAACAAGCATTGTTCTCATCAGGCGCGGTAGTTGAAAAAAATCATACATTAAACACAAGTTCTCAAAAATATTCTTTAGAACTATACATGATATAACTAAATTTTTTCTATAATAACGAATTACTTCCAATAATTAATAATAACCCATTAATTAAATTAAAAATAATTTACATCTATAATAATCAAATAAATTAGAATATTTCAGCAAAAGATTGTTCAAATAGCTTTATTTGTTATTATCTAATTCACATAAAGTTTTAACAAACAAAATAAACTTCCTATAATTACCTTAGATGTCTCTAACAAACAAAAGAACTTACTAAGGTTATCTTGTTTTAAACAAATTAGTTATTGATAATAATTAGCGTAATAATAATAATAATAATATTGATATTAATAATAGTAATAATATAATCATAATAATGTATAATTAGAATATTTTTAAATTTGAAATTCTAATTATTTTTAGTCGTTCGATTTAGGATGTTATATTTTCTCTCCTCATTAAAGAAATTTCGCCACCAAAATTTACGTCAAACTAAAAAAAAATCAAAGTGACCGGAGTGGTGCAAATATAAAAAAGCTTATGTACTTGCATAAGTGAGACTTGGATATTGACTTCTTTCTCAAATTCTAAAATAGTTGATATGTTGTCGTACACGAGTCCAATACAATTGATAAAATATAAATAGAGAGAATATATCGAGTAGTTTCGCAAGGACTTTTGATATAATAATATTAACTAAATTGAAAATTGAAATTAGAAAGGAGGTTTTTTTAAATTTTTATTTTATTTTTTTATTTAACAAATAAGCAAAAAGATTAATCCACTTATTCGAGTTTCAGACCTATCATAGATTCTATCGATGAGTTTAATTTCTAATTTGTGTTTATATTCTTATTTGGCTATAGATGGGGCATGTAGATATGAGGCAGGTCTTTGCTATTTTTTTTAACTTATTATAGTATTCAAGTATTTTCATCTCAATAAATGTACTTGGAGTATTGATAACTTCAATAAATGTATTCACTATCTTCAATTTAAAGGAATTTCTCTTATTAAATAAAAGAATATGACTTAGGTCTTGCTCTTTTTATCTTTGAGTAGTATTATTTCTTTATTATTTTTTTATTAATTGAATGAGTCGATAATTAATTTTTAATTAGAGATGTTATATAACGTATTTCTTTCAAAAATATTTTGATTTAACTATCATCTTTTGAGAGTGTTTATTATAAACAAATTCAAAGTACTATTTTCAAACAAAAAAAAAACATAGAAATAATATTGAGAATGAAATAATATAGTGATGTTTTTATAAACTAAAAATATATTGAAATTTTTTTTAAATAAAAATAACAAAAGTTTGAAGAGATATAAATCTCACCGAACAAAAAGAAAGCATACAAAGGAAACATAAAATGTAATCAAATATTGTTATGTAATTTTAGGATCTATAATCGATTAATTTTAAAAGTAGAATTGTTTGTATGATTTTTAATTGTAGTTGTGGTGTTCTCGTTGTTGACATCTACGGTTGATTTTAATATGCGACTGTGACATGTTATGTTATTAATCTAACCAAGTGTATCATGTAAATTGTATCATAAATTGATATATGTAGATGGATTAAAATTTATTTTATCAATTTTTTAATTATTAAAATTATATCATCTTAGACCAAATACAATAATTTTTATAGACTAAATTATTTTATACTCATTAACTGAACTTACACCACTGAATTAAAATTAAACCAAAATTATAATAATATTTTAATTTAAACATAAATAAATTTAAAAAATTTCTAGAATCTTAATTAGAAATTTTTCTCTATTTCCTTATAGTTCTTTCAGGTCCTTATCATTTAACAATGACTAAGAATATTTTATAATTTTTTAAAAATTTTTTTTAGCTAATGTAA
>JBBPBT010000217.1:1306950-1317756 GCA_037974875.1 Cicer bijugum
TAATTTTTAATACTACATTAAATAAAAAAATTTTAAAAAAAATTATAAAATATTCTTAGTCATTGTTAAATGATAAGCACCCAAAAGAACTATAAGGAAATAAAGAAAATTTCTAATTAAGATTCTAAATAATGTTTAAATTTATTTATGTTTACATTAAAATATTATTAGAATTTTGGTTTTATTTTAATTAAGTGGTATAAGTTCAGTTAATGTATATATATTTAGTGGTTTTATTTTAATTATTGTTTGATGTGATGTGTTTAACACACCCGAGTTCATTAATTTTGTCTCTCAATTGTGTTTTATTGTGACACCAAAAATTATAATTTCAAATAGAATGTAAAATCATTAATTTTGAAAGCAAAATTTATAGCTATCGAAAAATAGAGTGTAAAAATCATGACGCAGTTTCGACACTTACACAAAACATACATAAAAATCATGAATAATTTTTTTTTTAATACCGAATATAGCCAAATTTTATTAAACTAATATTTTTGGCATCATTACATATTCAAAACTTAGAGACACTTAATTTATATCTCTAAATAAAAGATGAAAAAATAACACGAGTGAGCAATACAGTTTATTAAACATAATTTAGTTTTAAACTCGATAAAAATATAACAGATAACTTCCACTGAGTATCACTATCAAAACATGGATCACTGGTCAATAACCTAAAATAACAACATTTTTGCAAATGCGCATACAACACAAATTAAATACAGTATCACATAAAATCACAATTAACAAAGATGATCAAAGTTAAAATGAATACAATCAACAACATCTAGGTAAGTCAGTGCTCATATGAAGTAATGTCATACATGCTCTAATACTCTAAGCTCATGTTCTTTCTTTGATATTCATCAAAATATTACAATTAATGATCAAGCGTCGTAAAATAACAATTCAATTAAATAAGAAACCGAAACCAAATTATGTCAAATAAATTGAATCGATCCTATCGAAATTCAATTTAAGTAATCAAAATATCAATATAATCAAATAAACAAAAATAGAATCATGAAGCGAAATTGACAGTGTAACATGAATCTCAATGTGTTGATGAAACTTTGAACTTGTAGATTAATCTTATAAAATTAGCCTTCCATGAAATTAAAATAAAAAGTGTTTATATCCTTTATCAATCTAAATCCTAAAATTTTCTCTTCTAGAAAAGAAAGAAAACTCCCAATATATAGTACTCAATTTCGGGATTTACGGTTTAGGAAACAAGTGACCCGCTATTTAAAATTAATACAAAAGTATAGATTATTAAATCTGCAATCTATGTCCAGTAAAGTTCGGCATTGGTCTTTTATTCCAACACAAAAGTTGTAGCTCTAATTTTTAGTTTTCCAGTGCCTACTTGTATGCGCCAATCCGATATCCAGAGCTCAGGTAATGGTCTACAGAGCGAGCAAGGGTCAAAATGCAAACAACAAAATTATAATTCAATTTTGACCAAAAGTTCAGAAACACAAAAAAAAATTATTCTAAGCTATAAATAGCTTTTAAAATATCAAACTAGAAATCTAGAAACATTTGTCCAAATGTTATGATCAAATTCCCCCACACTTAAGCTTTTGCACTCCGAGGAAAGCACTGCATGTTATTCCAAATATTCTCATGAATGCAAAGTAGTGAGAGAGAACAATATTTCTATCTTAAGGCAATCATGAATAATTTTTTTATCACAACTACGACAAACAAGAGTACAAGTTAACTAAAAAATACAACATAAGTGATATAGTCATCCCAATATATAAAATTCTCTCAACCACTCAAAGAATTTGGGCTACTGTTTACATTCAAAACACATCATGAAAGCTAGCACTACCATAGGCTTGACATGGCTCTAACATCTATATTTGAAATACATACACACAATGGTCAAAATGTCTTTATTCAGATTGTAATGTGGTCAAGGTGAGGGTGAGATCACCCTAAGAGACTAGGGGTGAAAATTAAAGAGGATAAAAAAGTAATGATTAAGAGATAAAAACAACATTAAGAATTAATTAATTCAATAAATTATCATTGACTTTTATTCTCACACTCTCTTTGCTCACAGCACAACCATTTTCCTCATTTTATTCCTCAATTTTTTTTTTCTTTTCTTTTTCTCTTTTTTATTTTTTTTATAACCTTCAAATTTAAACAACGTAGTTGAGCACCCCACATTTATTTAAGGAAATACTCATTTATCCCCCAAGATTGGGTCAATTCGTTGTTTTTCACTTATAGGCTTATAATGAGCTATATAACAAAGAATGTGATAATTAGGCTCAAAGGGACTTAAACAAATGGATAATTGTAGGGTAAGCTTATTTGGCTAGTAGTTTAACAAGAAACAAATGCCTAGATCATTTTAATATATGCATGCTAACAAGAGTCAAGTCAAGTTCTTGCGTAACTAGCAATCATGAGTGAGATAACACACAAGAAGAAAAATAAAATGGAAAAATGTATTTCATTCATAATAAGGCTAAAAAATCTCTCAAGGGTTAATGACCAATCACAAATGATACACTATTTATTATTTAAATCCAATTTATTTTACCAAGAAGGAAATATATTATCCAATCATATCAGTCTAAACAAACTCACAACATTTACAACCATAAAAACTGATGAAAAAGCATGCACTGCAATGTCCATTTTTATTTTTATTTTTTAAATATAACATAAAATCCAAAATAATATCCCCCCACACTTAAATTACACATTGTCCTCAATAAAAATAACAAATATAAAATAAGAGTAAGGAATGGAGCTGCCTGTTCAAACTTTAGATTAGGTGGGCTTTTCCAATGAGAGTTCTTCTATGGTAGCATCTTCAAGACATCGAGACATCATATCAATATCTTACGAACTGCTAATTTAATATCTAGTCTAACTCTACATTTGGAAAAAGCCCTTACCTTAAATGTTTTCCTTCCACGTAACACTATATAGCCATCGAAAAATCTCATAAAAATGAAGGAACGAAAGCTTAAAAATAATTATAAAACTAATAATAATAATAATAATAATAATAAAATAATAAAATTAGTGGTTTTAACTTTTAGAATGAATCTACCCAACAACAATGTTACTCATCTCTTGAGTTGGATATTATCCACCGTTGTTATTTTGTGGTCGATTATAAGGTTTAGCAACTTGTTTCCGCTTGTTGTTATGATGATTCACCTGACTAGGCCCTCATGAACTAAAATTCCCTCCTCGACTAGCCCTCTTATTCTTCATAACCTCAACTTCTCTACTTTTTTCCACAAGAACTTGGAAACGTTGAATTCACAAGGGTAAGACAGAGTCTTGAATCTCATCCTTTATTCCGTCTTGGAAACGGTGACACATGAATGGTTCATCAATCTCTTCACGGAAAAACCTGAAATGCCTTGATAGCGATTCAAACTTAGAAGCATATTCGCCCACGATCATGTTCCCCTGATGCAGTTTCAGAAAGTCGTCACCCAGTTTAGTCCTAGTACTCATCGGGAAGTATTTGTCTAAAAACTTCCTTTTGAATGATTCCCAATTCACCTCCTCGTGAGCTGATCCCATCAACAATCTTGTACTCCTCCACCAGTACTCAACATCCCCCAATAGCATATAAGTGGCATAGTTGACCTTCACTCCTGCCTGACAGTTAATCATTTCAAAGATCTTTTCCACTTCACGGATCCATTGATCCGCTTTCTCTGAATTCTCATTCCCCTTAAACTTGGAAGGATTGTAACGACGAAAGTCTTCTAATCCTCTTGACTCTGCCACACGAATCTCTCTTTCCCTCTTTTCAAGATCACGTTGAGTCTTGGCAGCAGTCTGTGCAGCAACAGAAGCAGCCATGTTATTCATAGCCTCCGCCATTCGATCATCCCTATTAGCATTGGCTCTCGGAGCGTCATTCCTTCTTGGCGGCATGGTTTTTCTATAAAACCATCATCAAGTAGAGTCTTAACACTACTTCAAATAATTCCAAAACTAACTTCCGACCACATCAACACATAATAATTATTTTGGACCTGACAACTCAAACCACCTAAACCGACGCATGATCAGATAACAACTCCCCACCTACAGGTTGACCTGCAATCTATAACCAAAACTCCACATCCCAAAGAAATCTAAACTAATGCTCTGATACCATAATGTAACACCCCAATTTTTAATAGCGAGAATGTATTTTTTTTTTTAACACAAGTTCATAAAATAAAGAAATGAATAAGTAAAATACCTTTGGATAAATGTTTAAGTCGTAACACAGCGACAATTAAGTCAATATAATTTACAAGCAGCGGAATAGTTTTTGAAATATAAATCCAAAGTATTTACACATCAAAAAGTGGTACATGGAACCCATCGAAAGTAAAATGTTATGCTGACAATATTATTATAGGTACAGTCTTCCAATTTAAAATAAACACAGTCCAAAACAAAGACATCTAGTCCCTATACGGCAACCTAATCTGATCATTCTACAAAAACTATACATCCTGAGTGATCTTCACGCGCCCCGCAAGATCCTCCTAACATAGCTCCAATCAGGCGTTTCTAACTACATTCCCATCCACAGGATACGAACCGGTAGGATTGTCCTGGCTCTCGAGGGCAAAACCCAGATTTCCACAATAGTTGTAAAGGGTCACCAACCGAAATTAACAATTAACACATAACATTTAAGTTTTTAAATGCACAAAATAACCTTTCAACTTAGCATGCACCTTAAAAGGGTTTTCCATATGCTAAATGTTCATATAATACTTGCCAAGTAAAAATGAAATCAAAATAAGGTTTTAAACAATCAAGTAATAAATCAACTAACCAATCAATTGATGAATCAATTGGGCAATCGATTGTATGACTCAGAATAAAAGTTTCTACTAAGCAAATCGATTGGAAAGTCGATTTTCTTAAAGGTTTTTAGTGAAACCTGTATTCTGGGTTTAAATCAATCGATTGGGAAATCAATTTTCTTAAATAGTTGAGCCCCTGTGACATGCCAAATCGATTTTGATAAATGGCTGAGCCCCTGCAACTTGCCAAATTGATTGGCAAATCGATTTTGATAAATGGTTGAGCCCCTGTAACTTTCCAAATCGATTTTGATAAATGGTTGAGCCCCTGTGACATGCCAAATCGATTTTGATAAATGGCTGAGCCCCTGCAACTTGCCAAATCGATTGGCAAATCGATTTTGATAAATGGCTGAGCCCCTGTAACTTGCCAAATCGATTGGCAAATCGATTTTGTTCAATATCTTTTAACAGAATCGATTGGGAAATCGATTCTTCTAAAGTTTTTCTAAACTACATAAACTGAATCAATCACAATTACACACAACACACAATTCCAAAACGTAACACTTAGCAATTACCACACAATCACCACAACATCTTGAGTCTCGAAATAGTTTTGAAATCAATCACACTTACACACAATTTCAAAACATAACACTTAGCAATTACAACGCAATTACCACGACATCTCAGGTTTAAACACTCAATCATAATCTTGAATCAAACACGACTCGTGTGACAAGCACCCTACTGCAATGTGTATATTCCAAACCAAAACCCTCCTCGAAGGGCCATAAATCATAATTGTACCGCCTATCACAGGCCAAAGTACTAAATTACTGAGGAGCCACCTATCATAGGTCTGCACGATTTACTAAAAAGCGTAAATCATAAACGTACTGCCTATCACAGACCAGTACTATTTACCGAGGTGCTACCTATCATGGGTCTGAACGATTTACTAAAAAGAAACGTAAATCGTAAATGTACCGCCTATCACAGGCCGAAGTACTATTTACCGAGGTGCTACCTATCACGGGTCTGCACCATTTATCAAATATGAAATGCATGAGCATACCCTCACTCTATCCACGACAATCGTTAAGTAAATGCAGATATTAAAAGATTCCCCATTTTTAATACTCATTTAACTCTAACAATTTTTCACGACAATCATTAAGTAAACGTAGATATTAAGAGATTCCCCATTTTTAATACTCATTTAACTCTAACGATTTTCACTACAAACATTAAGTAAAAAGAGATATTAAAAGATTCCCCATTTTTAATACTCGTTTGACTCTAATGATTTTCACGACAAACATTAAATAAACAGAGATATTAAAAGATTCCCCATTTTTAATACTCGTTTAACTCTAATGATTTTCAAATTCCACAGAGAACATACTCGGACATATTCACAAATTCAATTCACAATTCACACCAAATCACATCCATTCATTTGTCCAAAAAATCCACACAAACACATCTCAAAATTTATAAGTATTAATTATGAACACGTCAAATACGACAAACACAAATCATCGCAACCCACCACTCAAACACATCAAATATCATTTCCTCAAAATCATACGTAAATGGGTTAGATTCATTTTCCACAAAACACTCATCAATATCACCAAAACCCAACTCTAATATTTTACCCATAAAAGCCTTAGATTCATTTTCCCCCAAATCAACACTTCAACCCTAACAAAATTCTTTTCCACACAACCACATATAAGTCCCTAAATGCAACCTAAAAGTTTGGAAGGAGCCCTTACCTTAACGTTAGTTTCAACGTGCGATTACGGTACCGTGAGTATATCTGGTAAAATCTCCGCTCGTGACGTCGCTTCTAAAGTTGGTTCACTAGCACCATAGCATTGTGGTGAGCAACTTTCCCTTCTATCTCTTCGCGAAATGAAGCTTAGATCTAGATGAAAAATGGAGATTTTAGTGTTGACGATTTTGTTTTTGTGTTAACAGAGAAGAAGAAGAAGAAGAAGAAGAAGTTTCACGCAAGGGGAAATGACTTTCTCCTTTCCTTCCTTCGCTTTTCTTTCCTTTTTGTTTCCTTTTTCCTTCCTATTTCCATTTCATTGATATAGGGTATGACCTCAGTTTTACAGGAATTATGCAGAATAATGCCCATTCTAAAGTTTGTTAAACAAAGATTAATCAAGGTCCCAAAGAATCAATCCTAATGAAAATCAACAATACCAATTATTGTTTAAATGGAGAAGTGCAACAAAAACAATTATTATTCAACATATTAATTTACATACAATCATGCTAAGATAACCATTCATGTAATGTCAATTAACACAGAATTTTAATAATGCATACAATCAATATCAAACAAATAATAATTGCAGAAATTTAAACGAGATAAGGGAAAGAAAAGTGTACGCAGTAATTTTTATACTGGTTCAGCGGCCTTGTGACGGCCTACGTCCAGTCCTAAGATCGAAACTGATCTTAGCCTTTCCAATAGAACGTCGCAGAATCAGTTTACAGATTTTCCACAGCTCCTCGCCTCAATCTTAAACTATTCTTCCTATTCTATTCTTATCTCCCTGAATCCCATAGTTTATCTCCCATAAACTCTTACAAGATTTCAGTCAAGTGTCTTCTTGATGATATCCCTCAACCCAGAAGATCACTACCAGTTACAGCTGGATTTTCTCAGTGTTATTTGTTTACAGAATTTGTTTACAGAAATTCTAAACTGAAAAATATACAAAGTTCTCAAGCTGTCTTCTTCTCAAAGTGGTCTTTCTCTTTGCAATCTTTTTCAATCCTTGTTGATCACAAATGATGAATGTTCATGGCGTAAAAAGAGGTGTTCAAAGTTATTTCAATGTGAGAAAGTGATTGATTATGAATTATTCAATTATGAGTTTTCGAATTTTGAATATTGTGAGAAGAAGAGAATGAAAACAGTTTATATAGTTTCAGGAAAAACAACACATGAATCGATTTACCCAATCGATTCATTAAAGTTATAAAGTATGCTCAATCGATTTACCAAATCGATTTCGCGAATCTTGTTTTTCTTGAATCTTGAAACTACATAAACTAATCGATTGACCTAATCGATTATTTTAATGAGTTCTTCAGACTTGAATAATTGTTCATATTTGAACCGATTTGCATAATCGATTTTGGGATGTTTTGTTCAAACAACGAGATCAAAACAATCGATTCAACATTTACATAATCGATTTTGCTAAGGACTATGTCATCTCTGTTACTAAAACTTTTGTACCAATCGCTTTAGCCAATCGATTTCACTGGTCATAGGGACTCAGTGATTTTCACGAATCGATTTGCCTAATCGATTTGGCTAATTACAGAGAGTTGGCTTAAATCATGTTAATCGATGTGCCTAATCGATTATGGACTTATGTCTGAAGAACATTTTATCAGTTGGTTCATTCAATCGATTTACCACATCGATTGATGCAAAACTTATTACAAAAGAAATATATCAATGGATTGTGCCAATCGATTGTGTATGTTCCAGACCAAGTTCATTTTGAAACTTATTTTGTTAAATCAATTTGCCTAATCGATTAGTGAAACACTGGCTTGGTTCTGTAACTCTCACAATCGATTGTGTCAATCGACTTCAACAATCAAAATAGCCTTGTGATTGGAACAATCGATTTGCCAAATCGATTAGCCTACAAAACAGCATGCCACTGACTTGCACAATTATGCGGAATATCTCAATAATGCGGAATATTTTTTCCCTCACCTGTGTAGATAAATGGCCAAACAGAAAATACAATTCCATGAGCAATAATAATTGGCAGAAAATTAAATATGAGACAAACACAATTTTAACGTGGAAAACTTCCCTCAAATTGAGAGAATAAAAACCACGGGACCTAGTCCAATAAAATATTCCACTATAATAATTAATGGGTACACCAAGAGTCTTCCTAATAACAATAGGGAATATCAATCAACAATAACAACACTATAACAACCTTCCACTAAAGTGGGTATGCCAAAGTAACTCTCAGAGAAGATAAAACTACTCAAATTATATTAAAGTAACAAACTCAGTGGTAGGAATAACATACTAAATTTGTAGATCAAACGGAGCAAGTTTGCTACACACCTGTTACCACCACTGGAACCAAACCCTTATTTTTCTTCTCTGGCAACCGTTCTTCTTCCGTTGTCTTTCTGTATCTTTCTCTTATGTTCTTAGGGGTTTCTAAATCCCTTTTATTACCTTCAAGTGGACCAAGCCCACTAAAACCTTTTTTTTCTTTTTCTTTTTTTTTTATTTCAATAATAATACTATTAATAAAATTGGTGGGTTCCACTTGGGGAGTGAGCCCACCCAACAAATCTCCCCCTCACGACTCAAGTGGGAAGGTACTGCTCAACCATGTCAGCTTTCTTTCTACAACATATCATCTTTGACACAGGCAATGTCTTTGTTTCCTTTTTCATTCCTATTTCCTTTTCATTTCCTTTCTACTTCCCTCCAAACAAATATATATATATATATATATATATATATATATTAATTATAACTTAACAAATATCTCAAAATATCTAGATATTTATTAAAATTACCATTTCACCCATAACCTCTCCAAACCACTTTTTGTTTAAATATCTACTATCTTCGCAACTCAATTGACAGATACAATTTTTAGCAAGTCGAGATATTTTTAACAAAACTCCCCAGAATTAAATTCTTCGTAAAAGATTCACCTCAGTTAATTTAATTTATTTATCGACGAGTAGTTTTAGTCGGGCATCAGAATATCTTTTTGGTCATTTATGTAACACCCCAATTTCTCGTTACTTTATTTTAAATAGTATAATGATACAATATTATATTTTATTTTTATATATGAGTGTTAATATGTGTTCTAATCACTTTAGGTGTGTCTATGTGTTTGCCTTAGTAATTGATTTAAATCATTGATTTAATTGTATGTAACTTAATAAAATAATATATATATATATATATAATACTATAAGGAGTGAAATTGTGTTGCTATATTAATTTATTATTTAGCACTAATAGAGTGAGTTAATAATAATAATAATAATAATAATAATAATAAATCTAATAGTGAGAATGGGCAATGGCCACAAAAAGCCCATGTTTTCTAGCAGGCCTTGATCACTAATCCCAAGTTACCAACACATATATATGTAGAAGTGGTAGGCTAAATAGGTTAAAAAAAAATCTGTCATGCTTTCCATTCCAATTTTCAAGTACAGCGGTCGTACTTTCCCTTCCAAGCACAGTGTCGTGCAAATAAAAAATTACCAAAAACAAGCCATATCTAAATTCCAAAAAAAGAAGAAAAGAAGGATTTGTTGTTGCCGTATTGCCTCCAGCCTTGTTTCATTAACCAAATATCAGGTACACTTTCCCAATTCTATCAATTATTTTAAAATAGGGCACTTATATCAATATAGGGTTGTTGATCAAAGCGTGGTAATGTTGGATAGTATGTATGCAGTCCTAGTTATTATATCGAATTATACGAGTACATAACATATATGCCGTTATTTCGATTTTTAACATATATGCCGTTATTTCGATTTTTAGTAATATCTAAGCGTATGATCAGATAATCGTAACACTAAGCATGTGCCCTTTATTCTAACTTTTAGCACTAAACATACCACTGAACTATGTTACTGAATGTATATTCAAAATTAACTTAATTTACTTATTTATTTATTTATTTATCATTTATTTTATTATTTATTTACTCAATTACTTATTTATTTATTATTTATTTTGATATTTATTTATTTAATTATTATTTATTTATTTAATTATTTATTTATTTATTATTTATTTATTAAATTACGTATTTATTTATTAGTAAATTTTTATTAACTCATTTTATTGTCTACTTATTTATTTATTATTTTGTTAATTATTTATTTACTTATTTAGTGTTTATTTATTAATTTATGTATTTATTTATTTAAGAATCTCCAA
>JBBPBT010000217.1:1331574-1357941 GCA_037974875.1 Cicer bijugum
AATAGTATTTTTTTTAAAGAATTTTAATCTTTCAAATTTTATTTTTATAAAATAGAAATGTAAATTTTAGTTTGTTCAACATTATTATGTAGGTAGGTTTTGTTTTCATTGTTGAGTCGACGTGTATTTTTGAATAAATTTTTTACATTAAATTAATTTAAAATTTAATTTTAAAGTTCATATTTTTGTTACTTTTATCTTATATTTTTTATTTTAAGTTAAAAAATTCTAAATTTTTATCAAAAAATATTTAATAATTTTTTGAATGTTCTTACAAAATATTATTAAAAATATTTTAAGTTGAAGAATAATTAAATATGTTTCATTTTAGTACGAAGTAAAACTATTTGTTGGACAATTGTGTACGACTAAAAAATTATATTGTTATTTTATAGAAACTAAAATTGAAAACGTTATAATTTTGTAGGAGCTAAAAACATATTTAATTTTTAATACTACATTAACTAAAAAAAATTATAAAATATTCTTAGTTGTTAAATGATAAGGATCCAAAAGAACTATAAGGAAATAAAGAAAATTTCTAATTAAGATTCTAGAATAATGTTTAAATTTATTTATGTTTACATTAAAATATTTTTATAATTTTGGTTTTATTTTAATTAAGTGGTATAAGTTCAGTTAGTGAGTATATATTTAGTGGTTTTATTTTAATTATTGTTTGATGTGATGTGTTTAACACACCCGAGTTCATTAATTTTGTTTCTCAATTGTGTTTTATTGTGACTCCAAAAATTATAATTTCAAAAACAGATTTATAGTCAAAAAATAGAGTGTAAAAATCATGACGCGGTATCGACACTTTGACAAAACATACATAAAAATCATGAATAATTTTTTTTAATATCGAATATAGCCAAAGTTTATTAAACTAATATTTCTGGCATCATTACATATTTAAAATTTAGAGACAATTAATTTATATCTCTAAATAAAAGATGAAAAAATAACACGAGTGAGCGATAGATTTTATAAAATATAATTTAGTTTAAAACTCGATAAAAATACAACAAATGACGTCCACTGAGTATCACTATCAAAACATGGATCAGAGGCCAATAACCTAAAATAACTACACTTTTGCGAAATCGCATACAAGAAACGAATGGGACGATCTTCAAAATAATGTTACAATATAAAATAACTGAGAATAATGCCTAAAACACCAATTAAATACAGTATCACATAAATCACAATTAACAAAAATAATCAAAGTAAAAATGAATACAATCAACAACATCTAGGTAAGTCAGTGCTCATATGAAGTAATGTCATACATGCTCTAATACTCTAGGCTCATGTACTTTCTTTGATATCCATCTACCCTAAAGTACTTAGTTACGACACTTGATTCTATGCCACCACACAAGTGCACATACAATTTAAATTAGTTATGTCATTATAGATCCTCTCAACTCACCCGAGACACATGTACATGACAGTTGAGGTAAATGTGAGTTGAATGGTAGATCTGGAAATTTGGAAGACTATCTCGATAACGCCTAGTTACGTCGGTATAAAAATTGAGGTAATAACGAAAAAGTTTTCATATTTATATAAGTGAAAAGATACTATAATAAATAATGAAATTTCCAAAAAAACTAATATTGTAAAATCATTAAAATAAAATCTTACAACAGAAATTCATTAATAATCAAAATATTAAAAATTGGGCATTTTATAACTAAATCTAAAATAAAATACAATCCTGATATTATGTCTACTTATTCTTTATCTATTAACCTAATCTAAGAAAATTACTCTTCTCAAATGAGGTAGGATTTTTAAACTCTCGACATACCCGACAATCTCAAGCTTTGAAAACATTTTAATGAGATACTAAATCCCAGTAAATAGTACCAACAATTTTAAAACAAACATTGTTCTCATTGGGCGTGGTAGTTGAAAAAATCATTCATGACACACGTTCTTCCAAAAATATTCTTTAAAAATATACATGACATAACTAAGATTTTTCTATAATAACCAATTACTTCCAATAATTAATAAAAACCTATCAATTAAATTAACAATAATTCACATCTATAATAATCAAATAAATTAGAATATTTTAGCAAAAGATTGATATAGTAGCTTTATTTATTATTATCTAATTCACATAAACTTTTAACAAACAAAATAAACTTCCTATTATTATCTTAGAAGTCTCTAACAAACAAAAAAACTTACTAAAGTTATCTTATTTTAAACAAATCAGTTATTGATAACAATTAGAGTAATAATAGTAATAATAATAATAATATGATCATAATAATTTATAATTAGAATATTTTAAATTTTGAAATTGTGATTATTTTTAGTCGTTCGATTTAGGATGTTATATTTTCTCTCCTCCTTAAACAAATTTTGCCCCGAAAATTTACGTCAAACTAAAAAAACCAAAGTGACCAGACCGGTGCAAATATAAAAAAGCTTATGTACTTGAATGAGTGAGACTTGGATAATGACTTCTTCCTCTAATTCTAAAATAGTTGATCCGTTGTCGCACACGAGTCAAATACAATTGATAAAATATAAATAGAGGTAATATCTCGAGTTGTTTCGCAAGGACTTTTGATATATTAATATTAACCAAATTGAAAATTAAAATTAGAAAAGAGGTTTTTTCAATTTTTTTTATTTTTTTATTTAACAAATAAGCAAAAAGATTAATCCACTTATTCGAGTTTCACACCTATCATAGATTCTATCAATGAGTTTAATTTCTAATTTGTGATTCTATTCTTATTTAGCTATAGGATTAATCAAACAAACCTAATCAATCATATTGAATTCAATTTCTTTGATTGGATAAAACATCAAAATCATCAAAATATTACAATTAACGATCAAGCATCGTAAAATAATAATTCAATTAAATTAGAAACCGAAAACAAATTATTTCAAATGAATTGAATCGATCCTATTGAAATTCAATATAAGTAATCAAAATATCAATATAATCAAATAAACAGAAACAGAATCATGAAGTGAAATTGACATTGTAACATGAATCTCAATATGTTGATGAAACTTTGAACTCGTAGATTAATCTAATAAAATTAGCCTTCCATGAAATTAAAATAAAAAATGTTTATTTCCTTTATCAATCTAAATCCTAAAATTTTCTCTTCTAGAAAAGAAAGAAAACTCCCAATATATAGTACTCAATTTCGGGCTTTACGGTTTACGGAACAAGTGGCCCGCTATTTAAAATTATTACAAAAGTCTAGATTATTGAATCTGCAGTTTATGTCCAGTAAATTTCGGCATTGATCTTTTATTCCAACACAAAAGTTGTAGCTCTAATTTTTAGCTTTCCAATGCCTACTTGTATGCGCCAATCCGATATCCAGAGCTCAGGTTATGGCCTACAGAGCGAGTAAGGGTCAAAATGCAAATAATAAAATATAATTCAATTTCGACCGAAAGTTTAGAAACACAAAAAAAAAAATTTCTAAGCTATAAATAGCTTTTAACATATCAAACTAGAAAGCTTGAAACATTTGTCCAAATGTTAAGATCAAAGTCCCCCACACTTAAGCTTTTGCACTCCGAGTACAACAATGCATGTTATTCCAAATATTCTCATGAATGCAAAGTGGTGAGAGAGAACAATATTTCTATCTCAAGGCAATCATGAATCATTTTTTTTTATCACAACCACAACAAACAAGAGTACAAGTTAACTAAAGAATACAACATAAGTGATAGAGTCATCCAAAGATATAATATTCTCTCAACCACTCAAAGAATTTGGGGTACTGTTTACATTCAAAACACATCATGAAAGCTAGCACTACCATAAGCTTGACAAGGCTCTAACATCTATATTTGACATACATGCACATAATGATCAAAATGTCTTTATTCAGGTTGTAATGTGGTCGAGGTGAGGGTGAGATCATCTTAAGAGACTAGGGGTGAAAATTAAAGAGGATTAAAAAGTAATGATTAAGAGACAAAAACAACATTAAGAAGTAATTCCATAAATTATCATTGACTTTTATTCTGACACTCTTTTTGCTCACAACACAACCATTTTCCTCATTTTATTCCTCAATTTTTTTTTTCTTTTCTTTTTCTCTTTTTTATTTATTTTATAACCCTCAAATTTAAACAACAAAGTTGAGCACCCCATACTTATTTAAGGAAATACTCATTTTTCCCCTAAGATTGGGTCAATTCGTTGTTTTTCACTTCTAGGCTTGTAATGAGCTATATAACAAAGAATGAGATAATTAGGCTCAAAGGGACTTAAACAAATGATAATTGTAGGGTAAGCTTATCTGGCTAGTAGTTTAACAAGAAACAAATGCCTAGATTATTTCAATATATGCATGCGGAGAAGAGTCAAGTCAAGTTCTAGCGTAACTAGCAATCATTAGTGAGATAACACACAAGAAGAAAAAAAGATGGAAAAAATGTATTTCATTCATAATAAGACTAAAAAATCACAAATGATACACAATTCATGATTTTAATCCAATTTATTTTACCAAGGAAAGATACTATCTAATCATGTTAGTCTAATCAAACTCACAACATTTACAACCACAAAATCTAATGAAAAAGCATGCAGTGCAATGCCCTTTTTTATTTTTATTTTTAATATAACAAATAAAATCCAAAATAATACCACCCACACTTAAATTGCATATTGACCTCAATGAAAGTAACAAATATAAAGAAAGAGTAAGGAAAGGGAGCTCTATGTTCAAACTTCTGTTTAGGTGGGTTTTCCAAGGAGAGTTCTCTTATGGTAGCATCTTCAAGCACATAGCTCTCATGGAATAACTTAAGGCATTGTCCATTTACTTTGAATACTTTCTCTTAGTTCTCACTTTTTATTTCCACTACACCATGAGGAAAAATATTAGAAACAACAAAAGGGCATAATTTTAAGATAGGAGTTGAACAATAAAACTTTTTGGCCAATGGAAAATTCCTTCCTAGTTCTCATAAACTTCAAGTTTAAGCTTTTCAAGTTGTTGCAATTGAAGCTTTCTCTCCAAACTAGTTTTCTCTATCTCAAGGTTACAACTCTTGACCGCCGAATAAGCACGGTGCTCTATTTCCATTGGGATGTGGCATGCCTAACCAAACACAAGTCGATAAAGAGACATCTCTATTGGTGTTTTCTAGGTTGTTCTATGAGCCCAATGAGCTTCTTCAAGTCAGTGGCTCTAGTCTTTCTTGTTTGGATGCACCATCTTTTCTAAGATTTGTTTGATTTCCCTGTTTAAGATTTCTGCTTGCCCATTAGTTTGGGGATGATAAGGTGTAGAAACTCTGTGCACAACACCTTACTTCTGAAGCAAAGCGTTCATGGTGCAGTTGAAAAAATGAGTGTCTTAATCACTTATGATGGTCGGGAGTATTCCAAACCTGCAAAAAAAAAATTTTTGATCTAATAAAACTTGCAACAACTTTAGAATCATTAGTCCTAGTGGGTATTACTTCCACTCACTTTGAAACATACTCAATAGCTAGTAAAGTGTAGACAAAACCAAAAGATATAGGAAAAGGACCCACAAAGTCAATGCCCCACACACCAAATACTTCACAGAAAAACATAGGTTATTGAGGCATCTCACTCCTATGAGTAATTGATGTTCCTGCTATTTGGCACTGTTCAGCAGTTTTGTAAGTCTCAAAAGCATATTTAAACAAATTGGGCCAAAAGAAACCCGAGTCTAAGACTTTTCTTGATGTCCATTGAGGACCAATATGTCCCCCAATTTGAGAGGCATGACAAAAATGAAGAATGGATTGAGCCTCATGGTGGGAAATACATCACCTAATCAACTGGTCACTACATAATTTTCACATATATGGATCATCCACACATAGTATTTGGCATCACTTTTAAGTTTGTGTATTTGTGTTTTGGATGCATCTGTAGAAAGGAATCCAACAACTAGATAAATAACTAAATCAGCAAACCAAAGAGTTACCTCATGCAACTGTAGCAATTTCTCATCAAGGAAGTTATCTTTAATGGAGATAGGGTCAACTCGACTCTTATCTTTAATGGGGATGGGGTCAGCTCCACTCTTATCTTGAATGGGGATGGCAGTCATCTGTGGCAGTTCCAGCTCCACTCTCATCTTTAATCTCTAAATCAAATTCTGGGAGCAACAACCTCCACCGGATCAATCTCGGTTTTGCTTCTGGTTTCTTCAGCAAGAACTTCAAAGTTGCATGGTTAGTAAAAAAAACTACCTTCGAACCTAGCAAATATGATCTAAACTTATCAAGTTAAAAAACAACAACTAAAAGTTCCTTAACAATGGTAGTATAATTAGCCTGTGCAAAATCTATAGTCCTGGAATGATAATAAATAACATGGGTAGCCTTACCAGCCCTTTGTGCAACGACTACTCCCACTGCATAGTTAGATGCATCACACATATTTTCAAAAGGGAGGGTCCAATTGGGTGGCTGAATTATGGGAGTAGAGGTCAGTGTCGCCTTTAAGAAATCAAATGCCTTCTTGCATTTATCATCAAAGGTGAAATTGACATCTTTTTGCAGCAAATTTGGCAGCGGAGAGCTATCTTGCTAAAATCCTCAATAAAGCGCCAGTAAAAACTTGCATGGCCAAGAAAAGAACGTATCTCGCAGATGCAAGATTGGTAAGACAAATTAGAGATCACATTAATCTTGGCAGGTTCCACTTCTATCCCATTTTTAGAGATCACATGTCCCAAAACTAGGCCTTGTTCAACCATAAAATGACATTTTTCATTATTCAGCACAAGGTTAGTTTCAATACATCTATGCAAAACTCTATCTAAATTGTTCGAGCATGCATCAAATAAGGAACCATACATAGTAAAATCATCCATGAAAACTTCAATACAATTTTCTATCAAATCACCGAAAATACCAATCATGTAGCGTTGGAAAGTGTCAGGAGAATTGCATAGGCGAAAGGACATCCTCCTATAGGAAAATGTTTCGAAAAGGAAGTGAACATGGTCTTTTCTTGGTCCTTTGGTGCAATATGGAACTGAAATAACCAGAAACACCACCAAGAAAACAACAATGTGATTTACCAGCCAACCATTCAAGCATTTGATCAATGAATGGTAAAGGAAAATGATCATTTCTAACCACTACAATTGATGCATACCCTCCAATTGTTCTGCACTCGTGTGGGGATAAGTTCATTATTTTCATTTTTAACCACTACGAGTCTAGTTTTCTTAGGGATAAGTTCACTTCTTTTTTTACAACATCCAAAATTATGGGTTAAGTCGCCTTCGAGGCTGCCTGACTTATTTTACCCCATCCTCTAGTAGTATCTTATGCATACACATGGATGGGATAATATCAAGAATATCAGCCAAGGTACATCTAATTTCCTTCTTGTGTTTTCTCAAAATCAGCAACAACTTCTCTTCCTTTTCATCTTTAAATTTGGCTGAAATAATTTGCCACATCCTTCTAAATATGCATATTTCAAATTTTCAGGAAGTGGTTTAAGTTCTATAGTCGGTGGCTATTCAATGGAAGGTACAACACTAGTGGTCAAAGCTAAGTCTGCAAAATTAGTTATGTTAGTAGAAATATCAATATCAGCATAATGATCAACCTGTAAGGCAGCTTCGATCTCAGCACACATAAAGCACAATTGAGTATCTATACAGAATTCACAAGTATAAGTATCATCAAAACCAGACAATGAAAGAAAATCAATAGCAAACATATCGGGGTAAGTGTCATCAACCAAATCAGCAGACAACTCAATTTGAAAAATAGAATGTTTTTCCATTGGGTGTTTTATACCATCAAAGATGTTAAATTTTACAATGATATCAACAAATTCCACAGATAGAGTTTCAACATGTACATCAATTTTTGTTCTACCATTTTTCAAGAATGGTTTGCCTAAGATGATAGGCGCCATGTTGGACTTATTCTCTCCCTCTCCCTCTATGTCCATAATGTAAAATCTGCAGGAAATATCAATTCGTTAACTCAAACAAGTACATCTTCCATAAGTCCAACAGGACGATCATTGCTCTTGTTCGCCAATTGAATGGTAACATGTGCACTCTATAAAAGTCCAAGAGCAAGAGAGTTAAAAATAAATGTAGACATAACATTAATGGAAGCTCTTAAATCTAACATAGCATTATCAAATTGACTATTTCCTATGGTACAAGGAATGGAAAAAAGTTCCTACATCTTTGCATTTCTGAGGCATAGACTGAATGAGGGCTGAAACATTTCACCCCATATTTACTCTTTCATTACCTTTTAACCTTCTCTTGTGCGTGCACAAATATTTTAGAAATTTTGCATATCTTGGAATTTGTTTAATTGCTTCAAGGAGGGGAATGTTCACTTCCACTTTCCTAAATATATCTATGATCTCTTTGTCCCTATCCGCCTCATCCATTTTCTTAGTTTTCACTACCCTTTAAGGAAAAGGAAAAGGTATATTTTGCTCAACATCAACAGCTTCTAGTATGAAAGTATCCTCCGCAACCTTGTTATTTTACACTACATTTTCAGGTACCTTTAGTATTTCAACGGCTTTCCAAGACCTCAATATAATTGCACTGACATTGGGAGCATTTGGATTTACTACTGATTGTGCAGGCAATTGGTTTGACTCCTGAATCTGTAATTGATTGATTGAAGTGGCTAGCTGAACAATCTTTGTTTCCAAATTTTGAATGGTGGAATCTCTTATTTGTTGTAACTGGATATTTTGTTGTTGTTGCATAGGTTGTTGTTGTACAGATGAATTCCCCCATCTCAGGTTGGGATGGTTTCTCCAACCAGGATTATACTTATTAGATGACAGATCTTAGTTGGCTTGAGGATTGTATATATTTGCTACATATTCTTGAGGAGCATTAGCAATTGGATCTTCTTGCAATGTAGGACATGAATTTGTAGGATGCTTTGGAGAAGTGCAAATACCATATACCACTTCTTGGATTTTACCTATTGTCAATTTTTTAACTAAAGATGTAAGTTCATCAAGTGTGCCTTCTAAATTCTTGTGGGAAGAATATTGAATTTCATTCACACCCCTTGTCAACACTGTTGAAGTGCTTCTAGTTGTAAACTATAGAGAATTAATGGATATGTTCTCAATCAAAGTTTTTTCCTCTTTTGGTGTCTTATCGACAAGTGCTCCTTCACTAGCAACATCCAAAATGCTTTTTTCCATAGGTCGCAAGCCTTCATAAAATTACAGGATGAGAAATTGTTCAGAAATCTTGTGATGAGGACAGCTAGACACTAATTTCTTGAATTTCTCTCAATACTCATGTAATGATTCCCTATCAATCTTCCTAATGCCACATATTTCTTTTATGATTGAAGCAGCTCTTGAGGCAGGGAATTTTTTTTTTCTAGAAACAATTTCTTGAGATTATTCCAACATGTAACATAACCTAGTTGAAGGTAGTATAACCAGTTCCTTGGCAATATCTTGGAGTGAAAATTGGAAGGCTCTTAGCTTAATGTGGTCTTATGCGACTCCTTAAGGCTTCATGATATAACACACAACATGTAATTCCTTCAAGTGTTTGTGGGGATCCTCACATGCAAAACCATTAAACTTTGGAATCAAGTGTATTAAACCATATTTAAGTTCAAATGATACAGTAACTTCAGGATATGTGATGCACAATGTGTTATAAGTTACATTAGGTGAAGTAAGTTGTCTTAAGGTTCTATTATTTGCATCAGCAATATTTTGTCGCAAGTTGCCACTTTCATTATCTAACTCTGACTCGTTAGCACTAGCAACTCTATTAAGTCTATGACGTAAATGAAATGTCTTATCTATTCCAGGTTCAAGGGAATACAGATTTACAGAACTAGCCCTAGTCATGCATCATCATAACAATGCAATACAAAATCCCAATTCTGAAAATTCCAACAATGCCCGTATCGCTAAAATTGAAGTCAAAAATCGAAAACCCTATCAAATAAAATACAAAAAATATAAAAATACCACCAAAAATTTCCTAAAATCAAATAAAGGCAACGCTTGAGGCAATCTCCTTGGAATTTTTGGAGAATATGAAAAATTCAAAAAATTGAAAAAAAAATGGTCTAAATGAAGGAATTTGGGGCAATCTGAGACAATCACCTAACAACCGGATTTTTTTTACTAGCAACAAGCCTATCCGACCTATAGAGCAACAAAACACAAAGAAACAATTGTTAGAAGGGTTGGTAATACTCTAAAATTGGTTAATATTGTTATATGAGATCTCCGACAATGGTGCAAATTTGATTTGTTGTCGCACACGAATCAAATACAATTGATAAAATATAAATAGAGGTAATAACCCGGGTCATTTTGCAAGGACTTCTGATATAATAATATTAATCAAATTGAAAATTGAAATTAGAAAAGTGGTTTTTTAGATTTCATTGTTTTAACATATGAGCAAAACGACTAATCCACTGATTCGAGTTGCAGACCTATCATAGATTCTATCAACGAGTTTAATTTCTAATTTGTAATTCTATTCTTATTTGACTTTAGAATTGATCAAACAAGTGTAGTTAATCATATGTGAATTCGGTTGCTTTGACTGGATTCTAGCATCACAATCGTCAAAATATTACAATTAACGATCAAGTGTCGCAAAATTATATTTCGATTAAATTTGAAAGCAAAACCAAATTATGTCAAATAAATTTTATCGATCCTATTGAAATTCAATTTAACCAATCAGAATATCAATATAATCAAATAAACATAAATAGAATCATGACGAGAAATTGACAATGTAACTTGAATCTCAAGGTGTTGATGAAATTCTGAAACTCGTGGATTAATCTTATAAAATTAGTCTTTCATGAAATTAAAATAAAAAGTATTTAATTCTTTTGTCAATCTAAATCCTAAAATCTCCTCTCCTAGAAAAGAAAGAAAACTTCTAATATATAGTACTCAATTTGGGCTTTAGGGTTTAAAAACAAGTGGTCTACTATTTAAAATTATTACAAAAGTCCATTTCTCAAATCCTGATACATTTTAGTTATTCTTGGGTGTATTGTGAACTTACTGTTATGAGTTTCATCTAAAATCTTATCCCTAAGACTCCCCTCCTTAGGGAAAATTATCTTATCATAAAACAACACTAAACCATCTCTAGATAAGGTATAATTCTTCTTATCCATAAGAGATTGCAGTACTTTATCTAATAGTTGTTATGTTTTTATTATCCCTCTAAAGTTACTACTGATTTCTAGCCTATTCAGATTCAAGCATAAAGCATTAAAGGACACATCCGAATTCATATCTCTAAACTCCTTTAATAGGCTTGTCTCTTGTACCATTATACAAGTCACATGTAACGATTTTCTACTTAGAGCATTAACAACTACATTAGCTTTCCTAGGGTGATATTTCAACTCAAAATTGTAGTCCTTAAGAAACTTCATCCACCATCTTTGTCTCATATTTAATTCATTTTGATCAAGCAAATATGTAAGGCTCTTATGATCATTAAAAACCTTAAATTTCGCTCTATACAAGTAATGTCTCCAAATCTTAAGAGTAAAGACTACAGCTGCTAATTCAAGATCATGGTTGGATAATTCGCCTCGTAAGACCTAAGTTGTTAGAAGAATAAGCTACCACTTTTCCTTCTTGCAATAAAAAACATCCTAAACCATTTTTAAAAATATCACAATAAACCACAAAATTCATGGATGGATCTGGTATAACTAAAACAGGTGCTGAAACACATCCTCATTGCATGATTTTTGGGAAAATAAATTTATGGATTTATGTTTTCATTTTGTAAATTTAAATTTAGTGATTTATCTTTTCTCAATAGAAATCTAGGGATTTCTTTTTTCTTAAAAGCAATTTCAGTTGAAATTTAGATTTCATTGTTTTGGAAATGTTGTTCACTTGTTTCTTTCAAATCAATATATAACTTTTTAATTTTGAATTTTATTTTCCTTTAGCAGTTGATTATGTTTGAACTTTGGTTGGATTTTGTTGGGTGGGCTCACTCCCCAAGTGGAACCCACCAATTTTATTAATAGTATTATTATTATTGAAATAAAAAGAAAAAGAAAAAAAAAGGTTTTAGTGGACTTGGTCCACTTGAAGGTAATAAAAGGGATTTAGAAATCCCTAAGAACACCCACACAGAAAGAAAAACAAAAAGACAACGGAAGAAGAACGGTTGCCAGAGAAGAAAAATAAGGGTTTGGTTCCAGTGGTGATAACAGGTGTGTAGCAAACTTGCTCTATTTGATCTACAAATTTAGTATGTTATTCCTACCACTGAGTTTGTTACTTTAATATATAATTTGAGTAGTTTTATCTTCTCTGAGAGTTACTTTGATATACCCACTTTAGTGGAAGGTTGTTATAAGGTTGTTATAGGGTTGTTATTGTTGATTGATATTCCCTATTGTTATTAGGAAGACTCTTGGTGTACCCATTAATTATTATAGTGGAAGATTTTATTGGACTAGGTCCCGTGGTTTTTATTCTCTCAATTTGAGGGAAGTTTTCCACATTAAAATTGTGTTTGTCTCATATTTAATTTTCTGCCAATTATTATTGCTCTTGGAATTGTATTTTCTGTTTGGCCATTTATCTGCACAGGTGGGGGAAAAAATATTCCGCATTATTGAGATAACTATTGCTAATTATCTCTGGTTTTTCCCAACAAAGTGGTATCAGAGCCGGGTTCGACTTGACGGGGGAGCAAAATTAAGGACTTGGATCAAGTCTAGTGGTGGACCAAAAGGGACTCGGATCAAGTGGATCAAGTCTAGTGGTCAAGTGGTCAATACTTGGATCAAGTGGATCAAGTCTAGTGGTGGAAACTGATAATTGATGGGGAGATTGTTGGGTATTCAATTATGAGTTGTTAGTCTCACATGGACCAGGAATGGAGGCTGTATTGGATATATAAGGAGAATGACCCACACACCTAATGCCTTAAGGTTTTGGGTTGATATGTGGTGTCTAAGTCTCTTATTAATCCTTGTTTTGCCCATTCTGAATGTTGTGCTCCTCCGGACTCCCCAACAAGTGGTATCAGAGCCAGGTTCGGCTTGACGGGGGAGCAAAAATTAAGGATTTGGATCAAGTGGATCAAGTCTAGTGGTGGACCAAAAAGGACTCGGATCAAGTCTAGTGGTCAAGCGGTCAATACTTGGATCAAGTGGATCAAGTCTAGTGGTGGGGACTAATAATTGAGGGGGAGATTGTTGGGTATTCAATTATGAGTTGTTAGTCCCACATTGACCAAGAATGGAGGCTGTAATGGATATATAAGGAGAATGACCCATACACCTAATGCCTTAAGGTTTTGGGTTGATATGTGGTGTCTAAAGTCTCTTATAAATCATTGTTTAGCCCATTCCGAATTATTGTGCTCCTCCGGACTCCCCAACAAGTGGTATCAGAGCCAGGTTCGGCTTGACGGGGGAGCAAAAATTAAGGACTTGGATCAAGTGGATCAAGTCTAGTGGTGGACCAAAAAGGACTCGGATCAAGTGGATCAAGTCTAGTGGTCAAGCGGTCAATAATTGGATCAAGTGGATCAAGTCTAGTGGTGGGGACTCATAATTGAGGGGGAACCACGGCCGCTGCCTAAACCGGCAACCAGAGAATTAACACTATGTGAAAATTGTTACAACACATAGACTTCTCTCAGAGAATAAACACAATGTGAAAATTGTTACAACACATAGATTTCTCTCACCCACACCCAACACCCCAGTACAACCACACTCTTACAAAGCAAATATTTAAACTAAGTCAGATACAAGCTTAAAGTGCTACATGCTGACTGGTGCTGGTGCTTTTGAAAACAAAGGACCAAAACTCAATATATAGCCTTGGCCTTCTCCTTATTCTCCCACACTAAAGAATGTGGGACTTGCAATCAACCCCAACAATCTCCACCTTGATTGTAAGAGTTACAGCTTCCGCTTCCATTGTCTTACAGACAATCATACTCCACCATAAAAAGTACACTTCACTTGGAACTAAACCATCCCAAGAATTTTCTCCACTTGGAACTAAACCATTCCAAGAATTTTCTCATGTCGAAACCTTGCTGAAATTTATGGTGCAACTCCCATGTTGGCTTCCAGGAAGTTCTTCAGCCATCGACACATCACCACACACCTTGCATCAATGCCAACCAATTCCCATGTGCTGTTCTGAATCCGCTAGCAATAACTTGTCCTTTTTCATGGTATAGCGGAAATACCATAAGGACACCATCATCTCCCAAAACAACGGAGACCTTGCCAACACTTGTCTCAGAGTCTTTTTCCAGATACTGCTCCACTTGGACAGTTTCTCTTCACATGCCTTGTGTAATCCAGATTGTATAAGCACATCCTTGACTTGTACTTTCCACAAGCCAAAGTTGATTCTTCCATCAAACTTCTCTATGTCAAACTTCATAACGCTTGAATAAGACATAACAGCTGCACGCAGACTATAAACTGTGCACCAGGTAAGTTCCCAGGAAAGAGAGGTGGGTCACAACAGACACGCTTAAATACCAAGTCTTTCCTTAGCCAGAACCTCCCTAAACAGCACTTTCATAGTATCACCTTTCCCCTAACAATACCAAGGATAATTCTTTTCTGATGTGGAAGATCAAACAAAGCTGCAACCACAGAGCATACTAAGAAAAATTATACCACCGAACCTGGCTCTGATACCAGTTGTTGGGGAGTTCGGAGGAGCACAACAGGTTTCTAACAAAGTCACACAAGGTATATTTTTTTTTGGTTGATATGTGTTTGTACACCATTTCTAGTGTAGTTTTTCTTGTTGGAAAGTATCTTTCTGTAACACGTTTCTTTAGTTTACTTTCTATGTGAATTTAGGTGAAACAAACATGTATAATGATAGTGTAGTGTTTTTGGAATTGGAAAGAGAACATCAATATCATGTTGTGCACTCGACTGTGTTTCTTTAAAATGTTGTTTGCTCTTAATCTTGATTGTGATATTGTAATGTTTTTGGAATTTTAAAATAGATAAGGCATTAATTCTCCATTTTTTTTCCTTTATTTCAAAATTGATCTTTAATGCTTAGACAAATAGAAGCTACCAAAATTTGGTACCTTTGGTCCTTCTTGTTACTAGATAGAAACATTTAAAGTTGAACGAATTTGGAATTTATTTTGTAGGAGTAAGATATATTGAATAAAATTGGTTGGACTCATATTTTTGGAAATGTGGTTGTTTAATTGAGTCACATAAGGTATGAATTTTTTTGCTTCCATCTTGTATTTAAATACTTGTTTCTAACTATATATATTAGTTTGTGTTTATTATTATGATAATAATGTGATCTTTATGGTTGGTATGAAATTTTTGTCAAACATTATGTGTACCTAATTTCCTTTGGATTGGGGTACAGATTAGTATCCTTAAATCTATATAATTTTAATTTTGTGGGTGGTTATTTAGTTGGGGGTTATTATTCTCTATATAAAAATACGTAAGGAAATGGAAAGAAAAATAATTAAATTAGAGAGAAGGTATTTAAAAATTGAAAATATTGGCATAAATTCTTAAACCAAAATGTCACAAGTACTACTGGCCCAGATTAACTAAAAGCAAACAATCAATTTTACATTTCAGAAACTCATTAAAGGGAATTATCTTAAAACCCAAAGAAGACTTAAAAAAAACAGACAAAACATAACATAACATATAATACAGGCAACTTATGTCCCTGCATGATTGTTGCAATATTCTTAATTTTTCTAATGTCTTCCAAGAATCAAAGAGGACATAACAATCAACAATAAAAGGAACACCACTGCAACAAACGATGACACAACTGCTCCACTTGTTTGGGAACAGAAATCTTCAAATTGATTGCAAATGGCAAGCCAATTTGAGTCTTGGTTGCCGTTGTGTGCTAAGTAAACTATGGCTGCAGCTGAAGCACCACTAGCTGTGGCCAATGTTAGGAACACCTACATTTTTTAACAAACCAAGCAAATTTTTTTATTTAATATTAAATTATGCATATGTTTAATTAAAGACTTATTAAAAGAAGTTTGTTGGTTTTATAAATAGCAACAAAAGAAAAGTTTGATGTATATTTATAACCAGTAGTAAAATTCCTCAAAAAAAAAAAAATTAAAACTAGTAGTAAGTTATCCTAGAAAAATTTTGCTTTTGAAAAAATACCTTATAATAAAATTCCCCTGTATCTCATCTCATACTCATAAAGGGTCACACCAAATGAAGAGTTTTGTTATGATTATAACTTGTTATGTAAAATGTTAGGTGATGATCATTTTATAGTATAATTGTCTTTTAATTGATTAAGTCATGTAAGTAATTAAAATAGTTAATGATAAGTAATCATTTAATAATAGGCAATTACTTAGTAAATTATATATTTAGATACTGATGATATTAAGATTTAATGGTATTGTTGAGGTGATGATTGTTGATATATTTATGAATTAGGTTCATTAATCTGTCTTACTAACCGATTAAATTTTAAATCTAATCGATTAGCTAGTGATTTAATCAATTAAGAAATATAGAAAAGATAAAAAAGGAATAATAATTTGTTTATATGTATAAAAGTTGCAATTAGGGAGCATAATTACTATGTCTAGGATGATGAGGAAAAGCCTTGGTCCAATTGCATGAGGTCGAATGATGGTTACAATGGAGAATGGTAGAGATAGAACCAAGTAGCCACCCACAAATGCCATTGTAATAACAAAAAACCTGCATATTTATATAGTAAACATTAATTTGATTTCTATAAATATATTTATATAAATACTTCATTTGAAATAAAAATAATAATTCAAAATTTAATATATAATTTAATTTAAAATTTCAATTATTTTTTGAATTATATAAGAATCATATAATTAAAGACATTAATTAAGTTAGAGGGTTTAAATGTGACATACTGAAAAGTTGAAAAGCTATCATAACTAGCTTCGAATTGAAAGAATTGAGTGAAAAAAGGAGAGAGGAAGAAGAGGAAGATCATTGAAAATCAGAAAAGAGGAAAAAAACTCAAAGCTCAAAATTTCAAAGTTACTTTTTAAAGATCATACAGAGAAACACTTGTTTAATTCAGAAATATTTTCTAACAGTTTTTTTCTTAGAGTGTATTATTATTATTATTATTATCAGTTTTGTTAGAAGCAAACACTTAAAATTCTAATCTTTTGTATTAAACCCGATAGTGGTTTAGTTCATTCTTCAATATGGGATTGTCAAGTTTTTAGGAGAAGACTTGACTTGTAGGGTCAAAGTGGTTAGTTCCTCAAAAGTATGAGGTTGTCGAGTTGTTTAAAAAGAATGGCTTAGAGCGTCAGGTGTTTTGTAATTCAATATATTTGAATTAGTGGATTAAAATCTTTTGAATAAGAGGACTTGATGTAGTCTAGTTAATGGTGAACCAGAATAAAGCTAACTATCCAATTATTTATGCTTTCATTGTTTACTGCCTCTGAATACGATTACTTCTACTCCAAGTAAGTTACAAAAACCAAACGTTTTTTTTTATAAATTATCAAAAAGTTATCAACTTTGGAAAACACAATTCAACCCCTTTCTTGTGTTTGCACCTTCAAATTCAACCTAGTTCATGGAGCTAGAAAATAATTGAAGCCAATAACTTTAAGAAAAATAGGACAATTGTCATCTATGTGCTAAAGTATGACAATTCTAAACATATTGTCCAAAATGTAAGGTTTGGTTGGAGAAGAAAGGTTTGTGTAAAACATATGTATGCACTTTTTAATCAAACTTAGATAATGCTAGTGGCTTGACTCTGGAGCTACTACTCATGCATTTAATATGATGTAGGGATTCCTTACAATCCAAATCACAAATCAAAGCAAGGATGTTTCTCCAAACAGAAAATCATAATAAAGTTCTAATTTAAAGCATAGGGACTTATTGTTTCATTTTGGATTCTAACTATCATTTAGATCTAATAAAGACTCTTTATGTACCTTCAACGTCTAGGAGTTTTGTTTCTCTTTAAAGTTGGACAATTGTGGTTTTGAGTTTAATGGTGGGCATGGTTGTTTTAATTTTTGTAATAATAATAAACTTATTGGTTCTTGTTATATTACTGATGATTTATAAATATTGAAACTTCATAATTAATTTTATGAGTCATTGTTTTTCGAGCATTAAAGTATTAGAATTAAGTGTAGCATGTTTAATAAACATTTTGCATACTTGTGGCATTAATGTATGGGTCATATATCCAAGAAAATGAGGTCTACAAAATTTAGATTTTAGTGAGCTTAGGTTATGTGTGGATTGCATTAAAGGAAAGTATACCAGACATAACAAGAAAGTTGCTACAAGAAACAACCAACTTGAAATTATACACTCATATATCCAAGAAAATGAGGTTTAAAAAATTTAGACTTTAATGAGCTTAGGTTATGTGTGGATTGCATTAAAGGAAAGTATACAAGACATAACAAGAAAGTTGCCACAAGAAACAATCAACTTGAAATTATACACATTCATATATGTGGGCCTTTTGAAACTTCATGTCTTGGTGGATAAAACTATTTTATCATATTTATTGATGACTTTTCACGTTGTGAATATGTCGATTTGCTTATAGAAAAGTCTCAAGCAATTGATGCCTTTGAGATTTATATCAATGAAGTCGAAAGACAATTAGAAAAGAAAGTGAAAGTCGTAAAATTTGATAAAGGTAGTGAACTTTATAAAAAAACATGGTGAAATGGAACAATCTCTAGGGCCATTTCAAAAGCCTCTTGAAAGGCACGATATCCATACACAATGATATACCCACCACAAAAAAATGGTGTGGCAAAAAGTCATAATTGAACATTAATAGATATGATTAGGAGTATGACTAACAACTCCTCATTGACAATTTTTGTATGGATGTATGCATTAAAAATTGCTATGTGTTTAATAAACAAAGTTCCTAGCTAGGCAGTTCCTAAAACTCTTTTTTAGTAGTGGACAAGTAGGAAATCAAGTTGAAGGCACATGCATATTTGAGGTTGTCAAGTAGAAGTAAGTATATAATCCAAATGAAAAGAAATTAGACTCTCGAATTACTCTATTGATTACTTTGAGAAGTCTAAAAGGTATATCTTTTATTGGTTACTTTGAGAAGTCTAAAGCAAGTTAAGGTAAATATTACTTTACCTATAAGTGTTCTTTTATCAACAATCATTCCAAATATTGTTATAGAAAATTCGAACAACAATGAATAAAATTTGAATTGATAACACACTCAATGAAGAGACTAAATCACAAAGGTATGAACAAAATGAGTCTAAAGAGGTTCCTTTTAGAAGATCTCAAAGAGAAAGAAGAATAGTTATTTCTAGCTATATTATGATACTTATTTACCATAGTCGAACATTGGGATCAATGAAGATCCATTTTCGTTTTCACAAACTATAGACAGTGTTGAGTTAGAGAAATGGATTTATGCCATGAAAGATGAGTTAAAATTCGTACAAGAAAGTAAAGTTTGGAAAATCGTTGAATTTCCAAAAGGTGTTAAACGAGTTTGTTGTAAGTGGGTCTTTAAGACCAAGCGTGACTCAAATGGGAACATCAAACGATATAAAGTCCAACATGTTGCTAAAGGATATACTCAAAAGGATTGTGTAAATTATAAAGAAATTTTTCTTTTTTCTTATAGAAATACTCCTTGCATATTATCATGATATTGTTGGATCACTATGACTTAGAGTTACACTGGATGGATATGAAAATAGTCTTAAAGAAGAAGAAATCTTGAAAACAACCTTTTTGAAGGGAAAGGTCACATGATGTGTAAACTCAATAAATTAATATATGGACTGAAACAAGCCTCAAGGAAATGGTATATGAAGTTCAAAGATACCATTACCTCTTTCAAGTTTGAAGAAAATCTAGTTGATAAATGCATATACGAAAAGATCAGTTGAAGTTTAGGTTTTTGGTCTTATATGTTGATGATATTGTGCTTGCAACTAATATTTTGAGCATGTTGCATGAGACTAAAGAATACTTCTCTAATAATTTTGAAATGAAGGATTTGGGTGAGGCATCCTATGTGATAGGAATTGGAATATTTTGTGAAAGATCACAAGGATTATTGGGATTGTCTCAAAAGACCTATATCAATAAAATTATAAAGAAAATTAACATGGAGAATTGTTTTGCTGGAATTTTACCAATCTAAAAAGGGGACAAATTCAGTCTCATGCAATGTTCAAAGAATGACATAGGGCGGAAATAAATGGAATCAGTTCCATATATTTATGTAATGGGTAGTCTAATGTATGTGCAAACATTCACAAGGCCAGAAATTAGCTTTGCGGTTGTAATATTAGGCAGGTATCAAAGTAATCCTAAAGTTGATCATTGAAATTTGCAAACAAAGTTTTGAGGTATCTGCAATGAACTAATGAGTATATATTAAAGTATAGAAGATGCAATCAATTATAAGTAATTGGATATACCAACTCATATGTTGGTGGATGTGTTGACATAAACGAGTCCATTTTTACCTACTTATTCCTCCTTAGAGAATGAGCCATATTACATAAAAGTGCTAAGCAATTTGTTATTGCTTCATCTACCATGGAAGTTAAATGTGTAGCATGCTTTGAAGCTATAATTCAAACATTATGACTGTGAAATCTTGTTTTAGGGCTTAGAATAGTTGACATATTATAGATAAGTCATTGAAAATGAACTGTGATAATTTTGCATCAGTATTCTTTTCAAAGAATGATAAACATTCAAAGAGTGCAAATCACATGGAGTTGAAATATTTTTCTATCGAGAAAGAAATTCATAAACAAAAAATATTCATAAAGTATGTTAGAACAGACTCTATAATTATTGACCTGCTATCTAAAAGGTTATAATCAAAGACATTTAAGGAACATGTACTAGAATGGGTCTTGGTTGTCCTATGAGTAATGTATTTGATGAAGTTGATACTTTAAGCTCTTTATGAATATATATTTTTGAACCCTTATAATTTATTTCTAGTCATTGTGCATGTAATTTTAATTATGAATTACAACATGAATATCCTAAAAACATTTAAGGAACCATAATGATATTTTATGCAGTGCTTAAGTACTTGTATAGTAGAGCAATAATATTTGTGGTATATGAAAGAAATGGTGTTTTAGAAAATAATAATACATGATCGTTGTAACTCACATTTAGTGTTTTATTATGTTAAGTTAATTAATCATGTATTCACATGAATGAGATTTGATACATGAAAGTATCATACTTATGTATTGATATCTTTAAATTTTTGACAAAGTGGGAGGATGTAAGAATTTTTATGGTTCATAACCTTTCAATTTATTGGACTAAACTAAATTATAGTAACCACAAATATTAAGAGCTACTAATTGGAAAGGCAATGGTTTTAGTAATCACTAAAAATTGGAAAGATAAAAGTTGTAGTAACAACTAAATATTAAATGAATCAATCTCATCAGTTGATATTGATACTTGATGAATATATAAGATTAAATAAAACTACCTATAAATTTGTCATCTCTTCCCACAAAAGACACCTATATTTTTTTTTTTTTTTGCTTACAAACACAAAATAATTTTCATCCTTACCTGTATAGAAAAAGGGTAATGGCGATAAACTATTTTGTTTTGTCTAATTTGGTACAAAATATCGTGACTTCCTCATCGAATTCAAGTATGTGATAATTATAAATTATAAATTATAAATTTTTTACGTTTTTGAATATTTACACTAAAAATTTATTATGACACTTAAGTTGTGAATGTGTGCCTCAAATCATCTAACTAAAGTTGGTTAAACTTTAGTGGTTGTTATAACTACCTTTGGCCAAGTTAGTTATTATAGGTGGTTAGTTAGTTAGCTCTTGTATGCTATAAATAAACTTGTAATATGGCAGCAGCCATGTGTGAAGTGATGCAGAAAAATGAGCATAGTTAGAGTTGTAGTGGTAATAGCAATGTGTGTGTTGTTGTAATAGCAAGAGTGGAAAAACTGAGGTATATGCAATGCATGACTCAAAGAAAATCAGAGAGAAAAGATTAGAGGGAGAAAAGAAAGATTGAGAGAAAGGCTAGTATTGATGGTTCATAAACAGTGATAGATACTAGGAGGTCAATCTTGATAAGGCTCTAATCTTGTAACATTCAATCATTCATAGTGGATTAATCTTGCTTGCTTGACCGTGACGTAGGTCTCATCAATTGAGACCGAACACGTAAATTCTTGGTGTTATTCTTCCTTTATACTTCTTTTTTTCGTTTGCATTGATAGAGAAAGCTGGTTTTAGAAAACTGCAGAAAGAAAAACTATTTTATACAAAACTATAGAAAACGGAGAACGATAAACAGTCTCTATTTCAGTTCTGTAGAAACGTAGAACATTCTCCGTTTTTCTGGTTTTCCTGTTTTTCTGGCTTTTCTGGTTTTTCTAGTTTCCTTGTTTTTTGTTTTGTTGGCTAATCTAAGTTGCATATCCCAATTATTGTTTTAACAATTGGCGCTGTCTGTGGGAAGGGGAGCAACAATGGTTGGAACCACAAAATTCGACATTGAAAAGTTCAATGGATCAAACGACTTTGGTCTATGGAAGATAAAGATGCATGATGTTCTGGTACAACAAGGCTTGGTGAATGCGTTGAAGGGTGAATCGGGTCTTCCTGCAACAATGACTGCACAAGACTGCAACAGAAACAGATTTAGTCAATTACAATTTGGTAAGAGATAGAGAAAGAAGGGTTATCAAGCCTCCAACTAGATATGGTGAAGCAGATTTAATTTATTATGCTTTTAAGTGTTGCTGAAGATCTTCAAAGAGATGAACCAAGCAACTACAGGGAAGCCATTAATAGTGAAGAAAAAGAAGCTTGGATGATTGCTATGAATGAAGAAATGCAATCATTAGAAAAAAATCAAACCTGGATTTTGGTTGACATTCCTAAGAGTCAAAGGGTAATTGGATCAAAATGGGTGTTCAAGAGAAAGGAAGGCATTCAAGGTAAAGAGAAGATAAGGTTCAAAGCAAGATTAGTTGCAAAGGGATTTTCTCAGCTTGAAGGAATTGATTTCAATGAAGTATTTGCACCAGTTGTAAAACATTGTTCAATCAGAATTCTACTTTCAATTGTAGCTCAACAAGACCTGGAATTAGAGCAGTTGGATGTCAAAACAACATTTCTACATGGTGATCTAGAAGAAACCATTTATATGCAGCAACCTGAAGGATTTGTTAAAGGCAGAAACAAGGTTTGCCTTCTTAAAAAATCATTATATGGCTTGAAGCAAAGTCCTAGACAATGGTACAGGAAGTTTGATGATTTCATGATTAGAAATGGTTTCCAAAGATGTAGTTTTGACAGCTGTGTTTACATCCTGAAAGAGAAAAATCAAGAACGTTCTTCAGCTCAAGAACATTCTCCAGATTTCTAGAAAAGTCAAGAATGTTCTCCAGTTTACCTATTACTCTATGTGGATGATATTCTTCTTGCAAGCTCAAGTAAAGATCAGATTAAAAGGCTCAAAGCTGGTCTTAGAAATGAGTTTGAGATGAAAGAACTTGGAGAAGCCAAAAGGATCTTAGGAATGGATATAAAAAGGAATAGAATGAAGGGGGAACTATTTCTTTCTCAAGCTGCCTACTTGAAGAAAGTTGTCACTAAATATAGAATGCATGAGGCAAGACAAGTTACTACTCCTCTGGGACAAAATTACAAATTGTCTATGCAAGATTCACATAAGACTGATGAGGAAAGACAAAGAATGAGTATCATTCCTTATGCTAGTGGAGTTGGCAGCATAATGTATGGAATGATTTGTAGCAGGCCAGATTTGGCGTACGCTGTGAATGTTGTTAGCAGATTTATGACAGATCCAGGAGCACTGCATTGGGCAGCACTTAAGTGGATTATGAGGTACTTAAATGGCTCACTAACAGCAGGTTTAAAGTTCAAAAAAACTCATCATGACAAGGAACCAATCAAAGGGTATGTAGACTCGGATTATGCTGGAAACATGGACACTAGGAAATCAATTTCTGGTTATGTTTTCACTCTATATGGGACTGTTGTAAGTTGGAGAGCAATTACACAGTCGGTGGTAGCACTTTCTACAACTCCAGCTGAATTCATTGTGCTTACTGAAGGTGTTAAAGAAGCACTATGGATGAAAGGACTTATTGGTGAACTAGGAATAAATCAGAATTGTGTTTCAATTTATTGTGATAGTCAAAGTGCTATACACTTATCCAAGCATCAAGTGTATCATAATAAATCTAAACATATTGATGTCAAGTATCACTTCATAAGAGATGTGATTGATTCAAAGCAGGTTTCAATTGAGAAGATAGCAATTGAGGACAACCCAGCTGATGCATTCACCAAATCACTTTCACAAGCTAAGTTCAAGCATTGCTTGGACATAGTTGGCTTCGACAAAGAGTAAAGATGAAGCAATGGCAGCAAGATTAATGATGGAGTTATTATGATATTGAGTCAAGGTGGAGAATTGTGAATGTGTGCCTCAAATCATCTAACTAAAGTTGGTTAAACTTTAGTGGTTGTTATAACTACCTTTGGCCAAGTTAGTTATTATAGGTGGTTAGTTAGTTAGCTCTTGTATGCTATAAATAAACTTGTAATATGGCAGCAACCATGTGTGAAGTGATGCAGAAAGAAGAGCATAGTTAGAGTTGTAGTGGTAATAGCAATGTGTGTTTTGTGGTAATAGAAGAGTGGAAAAACTAAGTGAGGTATATGCAATTCATGACTCATAGAAAATCAGAGAGAAAAGATTAGAGGGAGAAAAGAAAGATTGAGAGAAAGGTTAGTATTGCTGGTTCATAAACAGTGATAGATACTAGGAGGTCAATCTTGAGAAGGCTCTAATCTTGTAACATTCAATCATTCATAGTGGATTAATCTTGCTTACTTGCCTGTGACGTAGGTCTCATCAATTGAGACCGAACACGTAAATTCTTGGTGTTATTCTTCCTTTATCATTCTTTATTTTCGTTTGCATTGATAGAGAAAACTGGTTTTAGAAAACTGCAGAAAGAAAAACTGTTTTATACAAAACTGCAGAAAACGGAGAACGATAAACAGTCTCCGTTTCAGTTCTGCAGAAACGCAGAATATTCTCCGTTTTTCTGGTTTTTCTGTTTTTCTGGCTTTTCTGGTTTTTTTAGTTTTTCTTGTTTTTTGTTTGTTGGTTAATCTAAGTTGCATATCCCAATTATTGTTTTAACATAAGTTTTATATGAATCTACCATGAACATTTCATATTGTGTTGACAATTGTGCTTCATTTAGGCTTTGGTGATTGAACCACCAACTTGGAAACTTATTTGGTCATATTTAATTTCATAGTTAATATCCATATTCTTCAGCTTTTTAATTGTTAAGTTATATCAAACAAGCTTTCAAGTTTCAACTACAAAAGAGTAATACATCATGGGATATAGTTTGAGATGACGAATTTGATAATTAGTTAGTTTCAAGGAGCTCTAATCAGTTACAATATTTTCTAGGGAACCAATGTAAGTAATTAATCATTCAACACTTCCAACAAAATAGAAATTCATATAGTTTTTTTGTCCATAAAAATAAGCTTGACTCTACTTTGTTGTCAAAAAATTTACTAATCAAATTGATGTTATTTATGTCTAATTCTACTTAGTGTTAGTTATGGATGATCAAAGCTTATCAAATTTGGTGTTTAGAATATGTTTGTACATAGTGTCCAAAGAAGAGCGAATTTATGCATGCTGCAACACTTGATGTACATGCCAAATCAGTTTTGACCCATTTTCTTGACTTTCTTTAAGATGTTTTATATTTTATGTTTTTTTTTCTTTCATTTCATAGCCATTTGCATGAAATGTTTTGTCTAATATTAAATTCAAAGTAACCTGCTTATGCAATGATTTAGAAATATATTTTTGTAATATAGTTAATGGGACAACCACTATAATTTAGTACAAGATAAATTTATTTACTTTTAACTCAAGTGAATTTGATTTATTTATCATGCTATTCTACTTTGTAGCAAATTTTAATTACTCATTCAGTTCTATTTAGCTTTTGAACAGTACAATGTGGATTTTTATGCTGTTTTTAGTCTAATGAAACCCATACAATGTAATCAACAAACTACCTTATTGATTGACTTTTATTCGCCTCTCGTATATTTTCTCAACTTTCAATGTCTTTTCTATATTTTGGTTAATGTTCATTTAATGTAATAATTTGGGAATATAGATAATCAGGAAGTAAGTATCTATATATATTTAACAAAATTAATTCATATATATTTTATGAATTTT
>JBBPBT010000217.1:1358441-1370247 GCA_037974875.1 Cicer bijugum
CGTGACTTAGATAACTCAAATCCCAATGTGAAAAATAGTTTGATAATTTATAGATATGTATAAAAAAAATATTAAATAAATATTTATATTAATATCTAAATATATAAAGTGATATTATTTTATTTTTTATTGAATAAAAAATTTAAAAAACTATTAATTATGAGTCTACATTTTGATACAGGATAAATTTATAGACTAAAATAATATAAAAATCATATTTGACGGTGAAATAAGTTAATCAAAAATCAAATGATAAACAAGAGACATATTTAAAAATATTTTTATAATTTTAATACATTTCAAATATTTAAAAGACACATTTAACCTTCAACAAAAAATATTGGTTGGAATTATTAAATAAAGATTCATTTACCATGGAGTATCTTAGTTTGCCAAAATTAATTAATTTTTTCTAGAAAAACAATTTTTATATATTTAAAATAACACTACAATAATATTACCTCTATAGGGTTAAGAAGATTATGTCTAAATGTCTAATACTTGTCACGAATCGATGACCGACGAGCACCGCCGTCACTTTACAGTGACACCACCCAATCTCGGCGAGTCTAAACACAATCCAACGACAGCATGGAACTGTTACCTAAGGGAACTATCAAAGCAAAAAAAATACCAAGAAGCACTAACCGTATACCGTCACATGCTCCGTTCATCATTCTTCCCAAACACATTCACCTTTCCTGTCCTCCTCAAATCATGCGCCCTCCTCTCTCTCCCCCTCACCGGTTCCCAGCTCCACGCCCACGTCATCCGAACCGGTTCACAACCCGACCCGTATACCCACTCCTCTCTCATCTCTATGTACTCTAAATCCTCACTCCCTCACTTCGCTCGTAAAGTCTTCGACGAACAATCCATAAACCTAACCATCTCTTACAACGCCATCATTTCTGGTTACTCTTCTAATTCCATGTTCCCTGAAGCCGTTAATATATTCCGTAAAATGCGCCGCGAAATGCGGGTTTCTGTTAATTCTGTTTCCATGCTTGGTTTGGTTTCGGGGATCACGCTCCCTAATCACTTAAACATTGGTGCGTGTTTACACGCTTGTGCCTTTACGTTAGGTTTCGATTCTGATTTATCAGTTGCAAATAGTTTTCTTACTATGTATGTTAAGTGTGGCGAGGTGGAATATGCGCGCCAACTGTTTGATGAAATTCCTGTGAAGGATTTGATTACGTGGAACGCCATGATTTCTGGTTACGCGCAGAACGGTCATGCTCGGCGTGTTCTGGAGATTTATAATGAGATGAAGAAGGTGAATGGGGTGAAACCGGATCCTGTTACGCTTCTTGGTGTTTTGTGTTCTTGTGCTAACCTTGGTGCGCAAGGAATTGGTCGTGAGGTGGAAAGGAAAATCGAGCAATTTGGATTTCATTCGAATAGTTTTTTGATGAATGCTTTGATTAATATGTATGCTAGGTGTGGTAATTTGGTTCGTGCTCGAGAGGTTTTTGATTGTATGGATGAGAAGAAAAAGAGTGTTGTGTCTTGGACTGCTATTATTGGTGGGTATGGGATTCATGGAGAAGGTGAGATTGCGGTCGAGCTTTTTGATGAAATGGTTAGGTCTGGTGTGAGGCCGGATAGAACGGTTTTCGTGACTGTTCTTTCGGCTTGTAGCCATGCTGGGTTGACTGAGAAAGGTTTGGAGTATTTTGATGAGATGGAGAGGAAGTTTGGTTTGCAGCCTGGTCCTGAGCATTATTCTTGCTTGGTTGATCTTTTGGGCCGGGCTGGTAGGTTGAAGGAAGCGATGAATCGGATAGAGTCGATGAAGGTGAAACCCGATGGTGCTGTTTGGGGAGCACTTCTTGGTGCTTGCAAGATTCATAGAAATGTTGAACTAGCAGAAGTGGCATTTCAACATGTCATTGAGCTTGAACCTACAAATATAGGTTACTACGTTTTGTTGTCGAATGTGTACTCTGATGCTAAAAACTTAGACGGGGTTTTGAGAGTTCGAGTTATGATGAGGGATCGAAAGCTTAGAAAGGATCCTGGGATTAGCTACGTGGAGTATAAAGGAAAAATGCACCTTTTTTACTCTGGGGATACAAGTCATCCCCAAAGTAAGGAAATATATCGAATGCTGGGTGAATTAGAAAATCTTGTGAAGGAGATTCATCAACCAGATCACAAGTGTCAAGGAAGGAGTGAAGAACAGTTAATTGGTGCCGGGGTGCACAGTGAAAAATTGGCAATTGCTTTTGGTCTATTAAATACTAGGTCTGGAACAGATATTACTGTCATGAAAAACCTGAGAGTGTGTGTGGATTGTCATGTGTTTTTTAAGTTGGTTAGTAAGATTGTCGATCGCCAATTTATTGTTAGAGACGCCACCCGCTTTCACCATTTCAGGAATGGAGTTTGTTCTTGCAAGGACTATTGGTAAAACCATTGCAGCATAGTACTATTTATGAAAATATGATGTATTTTGATGGACAACAATGATGTCTGCCCCCACCAACTTAGTTGACTATAGCTGTTTGTCAGTGAGAGAACTAAAAGGAGATATGTTGAGAAATTCTAAGGAATATGTTGTTCTCGTCTAAAAATATATAGTCGGTCTCATGTTTATACTCACTGTGTTATCCCTGTAGTATGAGCTCGGTCACATGTACCAAAATATCTGGTACTAAACATATGCAAACACGGTCCTTTAGCGAAAAATGTTTGAATACTCTCAACTGGGGAAAGAAAGAGTGCGATTTTAACACAGGATTTGCAATTTTTGCCAAAAAATATATGGATGGCCTTCATTAGTTGCTGAAATTGAAAGAAGATAAGTCAGCTAGCTACCTAGTATACAGCGCGACAATGCTGTCTGCTGCAGAGAGTTGGTTATTATGATACTCTAGCAAAACAGGATTCAGTGTTCTGCAAATTTGAGTGGAAATTCTGGGGGAGAGACTTCATTCTGATTATTGCTCATTCATTCTCATCCGACATCTTTCTTTTGAAACTATACTCCAAAGGAGAGTGTGACCAACATAATACTCCACAACAAGTTCCCCCGCAGTCCCTTGCCCAACCTCCTTAATTGTGTTGGTACCTGCAATATCACCTCCAATTTTCTCCACCCCACAAATAAATTAACCGGGCCAATTGATGTTAAAAATAAAAAAATGTTTAAATATGTTTTTGTTATTTGCAATTACAACATTTTTTAATTTTAATTTTAATTATCGTAAGTTTTTTTGTTTGGTTAACATCCTTACAAATATAGTTTTATTTTAAAATAGTTATTTCATTCAATTTCTATTACAAGAATTGTAACACTCTTAAAACTTAACCACCAAGAAAAAAATTCTAATATAATTAAATTATAATATTTTTTAATCTAAAATTAACTTCAAATGTTTCAGTCTCTATGGTAACGATGAATTAGAATACAAAATTTCAAATAGATGAACATGTTGCTGATGGTGATAAGAATTATAATGAAGAAGATAATTGAAATGAAGGAAGAAGATGTAATTTATGTTTTGTAGAAAAGAAGACCGAAGCATCTGTGGTTAATTTTAGTTTAAAAGATGTTTAAAAAATGGTTATGTTTTTATGATTTTACAATTTTTGTATAGAGAAAATTGAATGGAAGTTATATTTTAAAATGAAGTTATTCATGGATGTTAATCAAAAAAAAAATTAAGAAAAAATTATAATTATAGGACTAAAAACATATTTAAATTAGAAAAAATTATAGGATAATTTGTAGTCAGCAGATATTAATTGTTTGTTAGCCATTTCATAGGTTTTTTTATGAATATTTAATCCAAGTGGTGGATGTAGGAAGTTAGGGACCAAACGTATTGCCAGTTTCTTATGGTTGGACATTAAGAGTTGAGAAATGAAGGACAATTTGTCAATGCAGGTGATTTGTTTTTTTATTTTTATTTTTATTTTTTGCAGTAGAGCATATACCAATTTGTTACTGCAAAGTATTCCATAGGCCTTAATAGCTTTTTTGGTTACAATAGGCCTTCAGAGTTAATGTTTGGTTTATAGATTTACTACTGGCTGTGAAATTACATCTTTAAAGTCAACTATAGTGTAATTCTTTCTGAATTCTCTTGTGTATATCGTAACATATTTGTTAATCCATTGAGATCAGGATTATGGATGTTGCATTAAATGTCATTTCACAGATTCAGATTGCCTACCTTTAAGGCGGGAACTGCACCTTGCCTTTGGAGCAATCTTGTCTGTCTGCCAAATCGCTCAGCTTCAGATTAAACCACGTGTCCAATACTTATAGTTATTTTAAAAATAGCTTAATCAGACCTGAACCCAAAACAGATCTTGCAACCCCAAAATCCCTACTTCCATCCATGTGCTGATGCTGCTCACCGCTTCCATGTCACCGCATCTTCGTCGTAGTTAGTGTCGCAGTTTTACGGGTATCAACAAAGCGTAAAGTCAGTACTTGTGTTGATGCAGATCTTTTAAATTGCTGCGATTACCATTGAATTCGCCGGTCTCTATTTGCGATGATCCAACTAGTAATTCCCTATGAGAGGTATTTGTTTTTCTTTCAAATTGCAACAAGTAATCTCTTGCTTTGATGCAACAATTATGATCCAAATCTTTTATTTGCATTGTTTATTTTCTTTCTTATCTTTAAAAAGAAATCCCTTGTGTGATGTATTTGATTTGCATAATATGCATCGTGTATTTTTTGGATTTTGTTTCTTTGGATGATATTATTACTGTTAATTGTTTAGTAGATTGGATTAATACTAAATTGGTTCAATTTGTACCTCTCATATGAGTTAATTGGTATGGTGTGGTTTATAAGTTACAAGATATTTGTTGGTGTAAAATGCTTGAGACATGTTTTTCTCCATGCTAATCTTGAGTAAATTGGTCTAGTGTGGTTTATAAGTAGATACATGTTTTTTCTATGCTACGTACAAGTCTGGTTTGATTGTAGTTTTAATGTAAGGAACTCGTTGGTACACAATGCTAAATTTAATCAGTAACTTTCTTGCAGGGTACAGTAGAGTAGTTCAGGAATGAAGCTTCCCTTGTGGCCAAGCTTTAATAGAAATGGAGCTTTGCAATAGAATCCACTAGATACATGTTTTTTCCAAACTGCTGCTTCTATGTCAACACTAATGGAGTTTTGCAGTTATTCTTATTGAACTTGATAGACTAATTCAAAGCACTGCTGAAGAGAACAAAAAGGAGAAGAGACACTATGCAAGATTTGATACACATGAATTTGACAACACAGAAAACGAGACATAGGAGAATTTGATAGTTATGATTCAAGAATGATAAAAAATTTGTGAAGTAGAATTAGGATATAATGTATAATTGTATATAATGATCCTCTTGTTCTTTTTTGTTAAGTTTATAACTCTTTTTGAATTTTTTGAATATAATGAAATGAGTATCTTTGTTTTATTACAATTTTTCTGGTCCATTTAATTAAATTATGCATCACAATGTTAGAAATGTTTACCAAGTAACACAGGCAGTGTGAAAGGTGATATCAATCCTTCTGCAGCATAACACAATTATGCAACATAAATAAGAGTAAAGAATAGCACAAAATATGAATAGTAGAGCAGGAATTTCTATATTATGCAAGTATGTGTTTTGTCTCTAGAAGTTGTAGAGGATGATTATGATCCTCTACAAATTCATGGATGACAAAATTTCTATTTTTGCATACTAGTGAAATATTTGCTTTGAAATTTGTTCTAATCTCGGTTCTCAAGCTCTTGTCCATCTTTCGTATCTCATCCTTGGAACAAACAAAGTTACATGATGATATAGTGCCACCTTTATTCTTGTTCACAATGTTTTTTAACTCTGAAATCAGTATGTGTATAAGCCAAAATTGATAAGCCACGTCTATATTGTCAAATTTCATATCTTTTTCCAATCAACATTTGAAGATGTGATGTTTGATCAAACTACTCAAATGAAGTAACCTAAAAATTTATTAGAAATAATAAAATGAATGAAAAACTATGGAATAATAAATGAATTATGTGTTAGCTCTATTTTTTAGTTAAAAAAATGTATTGCTTTGATTTAATAATATCACAACTTCAAAGCAAAAGAAAAAGTGCACGTAAAATACTCAGTTTAAAATAACTCTACAAAAACCATTTAGGATAACTAATAACATTCTATCTCATTGTTTTATAAAAAAAAAAATTAATGCAACAACATAAAATCTAACACTGACTAACTCTATTACTCATTGAATAGAAAAAATTTCAATTATATTTGTGAAAAAAAAATTAAATAGTTATTTTATTATCCAAATGTGAAGAAGCAGTAAGTAGATTGACGGCGGCATCATAAGATCGACGGCGGTGTGGAGGATGACGACACAGTGAAGAAGATTCGTGGAAGTGAAAAACTTGAATATGTTTTTAAGCTTTTTTTTTTTTTTTTAAAATAAATTTAAGTATTGGACACATGACTTAGTATGAAGCGAGCAATTTCTCGGACGGACGAGATTGCGTCAAAGGCAGGAGTTCCCGCCTTAAAGGTAGATAATCTAATTCCACTTAGTGGACTTTTTATGTCTGCAAAAGATATTTGCCTCAATACATTTGAAAACTATGATATGATTGTTCAGATAATATAAGAATAACAATAACAAGTATAAAAAATAAATTAATTGTTGAAATAAAAGAACCATAAGTGTATTCATTTTTTTGAACTGAACGGTTGATCCATGTTTCGATGTTGAAAGTTTAAAAGTATGATTTTGTAATCAAAATCGATTTCCACCTTTTTCCACCGAGTTGTTAATGTCACCAAACTAATCTCATAGAAACACAGAGCAATAAAAGTAAGAATCGCACACGATTGTCACTATCAACTCATTGGGGGAGATTGACGAGGAAAAACAATTGGAAATGGAAGAAATAAGTGGTAAAATCTAGTCTTGTTACTTCAAGCTTCCGAATTCAAATCTCCTTAAAAATAATTGTAAAATTAATTATTAATGTCATTTTGATTAATAAAAATTAAAATATCTTCGCCCGACTTGCTCCCTGTATAATATATATACTTTTGAGAATATGTTGAACTTGCAGCATTTTAAAGTAACAGATAGAATTAAAATTAGAGCATTTGAAAGTTACAGAAAGCGTTAAATACAAGGATGTTTTGGAGGGAAACATGATATGCAGAATGGAGTAATTTTTCGAACATCTTATTATAATAAAGATACCAAATCTTACTATGAGCAAGACGGCTAAATTATTTAAATAATGTATACATTTACATGAATTATTATTACATTCAAATTAAAATTTGGTTATTCCCTGCAAGTGCAACAGCCACTGCAGACACAAATAGGGGACAGGGAGTACATTGTGCTCCAAAAATTCAGTAGATATCAGCATCTATCCAAGCCTTCCCAAGCAACAAGAAAAAATGGAGCTCTAAAATAAGTTTGAACAGTGATTCCAAAATGTAAAGCTGTTGGCAAAACTTCCATATTATTATAAAATCACTAATCAGCACACTAACAGTTTACTCAAGCCCCCAATCACCACCACAGGGTCAGTTCCAGAAACACATTCATCTTCCACAAATGGGATTGTTTTCCGTATCGTCAGATTTACTGGAATGCTCCCTTTGCCTGCAAACCACAAACATGAGGCTGTATCAGCTACTCAAACATCTCAAAATAGTAGTTAAAATAATTAAACTCGTACATTTCTTGGATCTACAAATTACCACAACTTTTGCTGCATTTCGATCCGACAGAAAATATTTTAACACGCGGCGTGTGAATATAAAAGTAATGTGCAACTACCATTACTGTAAAATATTCCTTACAACACCGAAAGAAAAAGACTTGCTACCTGTATTGGTGCTTTCCTTTTCTACGCAAACGGCAGCATAATGAGAACCAAGCAACTCTAGAAGCACAAAATGCCAATTGCTTGAGAGATTGTTCAGCTCACCAAAAGGCTCAACAGTAATTTCAGCTTCCTGTCAGCAAAATAAACTGTTGAAGCAGACAAATACAAACTAATAAAGCAAGGATTTGTACACTATACGGAAATTTCTGCTTCAATATGTTCTTATGCAATTCATCAACATATAATATCCAACAAACCTTGTAAAAAACATACCTTAGAAATCACATGAGGTGGAACATGGATGCCTCCTTTCATATGGTCTCTTAATCCAACAGTGAAAGTATTAAAAGGTGATGCTGAGAAACCCCTTCCTAGTGCTTTTACATATGCCTCCTATAAATGGGAAATGTCTCTGTAAGTGAAGCTGCAGAACGGCAAAAAAGATAGGTTGAATTTTCAACCTACTTAAGCTCCCTCATCACATTATGCTCATAACTATCATAAATAGATACGTATAAAAGGAAATTTATGCTTAATCTCTATATTTGATTGGTCGTACAAATACTTTTCACAAAAATAAGGAACTTGTACATAAAACAAAGAACTACTTAAACTAGAGATAACAAAGGGGAAAATAAATGATGCAAAGCTAAACAAAGAAACAATGTGGTCAATCACGGATCAGAAAAATAGTGGTTTGTCCAACTTCCACTACGCTACAGTGCTACAACACAGCTATGACCGCTATTTGAAAATATTTTGTACAAAATAGCGTATTGCAGAACAATAACGGTTAGTTCAAATTCCACTGCGTTACAGCACCACTATTCTACAAAAATGAGAAATAGTCAAATTTTGTCTAGATAATAGTTCAAAGAGTTTCATTTGCTTCTCACCCAACTCCTAACTGAGTAGTAAAAATCAAACCACGTTCAATAATTTGACTAACCTTCAAAGTCCACAATTTTATAAACTCCTGACGCCGAAGCTCAGGGTCTACAATTTGTGTCAACATTTCTAGTTCATGTGGAGAAAAGTATCGACGTGCAAAGGCTAAAATGTCATTCTTTAACCTCCTTTGCTTCTCTTCAACATCAATACCAATCTACAATGAGAAAACGAGTTAAATCTGTTCAAAGCCAACAATCGTGAGCAAGAAACATGACCACTAAAATAAAAAGTCTTAAAAGTTAAAACTAGAACAGTAATTCTATATACATACCGGTGAGCCCACAGTTACTCCACATGCTATCAAAGAAGAAGTGTGTGAGATATTAAAATGTAGTGGTGGTAAGCTCCAGTCATCAGCATATTGGCTATCCACCTATTCAAATATGCTACTAATTTTTTTAGTGTTTACAAGAAAACTCAATGAACAATACATTTCAATTAAGCAAGAAGGTGCAATCATACAAAAGTTACAGGTAATAAATTAACAATAGAAAAACACACCTCAGGCTTGCCATGATTGTTCTTCCTAAACTTCCAGGATTTTGGATCAACATGACAATTTGTCTGGTCTAGCAGTAAAAAATAGTATTTAGATACATGACCTCTATCATGATATAGAAAGAATCAGAACTAAATGAAGCAAGAACATGATCAATATACAGATAACAGATGTTCAACCAAACAAGTAGACTATATGCCTATTCAGTCAAAACATAATCAAATTATGTTACAGTTCTAAAAGTTAAGTGTTGCATAATGCAGTTTATTCTAGAAGAAAAGGGAAACAATGTTGACAGACAGGTCCGATTCTCACAATTGCCACTGAGGTACCAGATATTGGTATACAAGTGTATTGATTTTGTTGCATTGAGTATATGAGAACTTCAAAACTTACATCTTGATAATGTAGTGCGAACCAATGCACGAGATAGGAGGGCACTTTTCTTCAGTTCCTCCCCACTCATGCGAAGTATATTTTCTTTCTCACAAGGTGCTAATATTTCAAAATATCTGTTCAATAGGTTTGTGCCTTTAACTTCATCAGGTAAAACATACCAAAAATGTGCTTCCCTACATTGCAACATACAAGACAGTCAGTCAGCAACTAATATATCAAATGACAACCTAGAAGATACATAACAGACATAACATTTTTATTGAAAACCAAAATGGCGGCGCCCACAAGGTTAATAGCATATTTATCTTAATTAAAAACCAAACTGTACACATGAATACGAAGATGAAACTGTTAAATAGAACACAGCATAACAAAGAGTTAAATACTAAAAAATGATGTCATACTTTTGTGCTGGAAGATGCACAGGAGACAAAGAACACGATGGTGCAGTGACGAGATTCCTTCCAAAGCAATATATGTTCATGATTAACCGTGGTTTGTTGAAACGCATTGAACTCATGTATACTCGTGAACAACCATACCTAGCATATTGTATTCAAAATCAATTCCACATCACAATAGGACATCTTGGGAAACATTGAAATACTACAAACACGACAGAATGATTACACAACCAAAACTAAAAAACAAGTGATTAATTCAAGGTTCTGCAGTAACAAAATTGATTTTGAATGAATTGGTTCAGTAAATTTGATTTTGGCTAAAAGTTAGTTCAAATTAAAATGATTTATGTTTACTTCATGTGAAAGTGAGTCAAATGATAAATCCAAGGCTAAATATCAATTCTAGATCAAAAGCTACAAATTTTAACTTCATCAATTCTACAGGCAAAATCAATTCTACTCAGAGAACAACCAAATAAGTCAAAATCAATTCTAAACCTCTAGAAATCAATTTTGCTTGGTCCAAAAGTGGAACTCAACATACACTAAGTGCATGTTTGGTTCCACAATTGGAGGATCAAAAATCAATTATGGTGGTCTAAAATTGTTTTGACATATTTGAGTGATATGAGTAAACTTGATTCTGCCTCCAAAATCGATTCTAACTTGAAGCCAGAATCATAGATTTTGAGTACAAACGTAATAATTTTTTAGTTCAACTCACTTTTAAATAAAATAAATTGATTCAAAATCAATTTTAGTTGCCACAAAACTAAACACAAGAAACTACTCAATTTGCATCCATTTTAGGTTTACAGAGGAAGTAAACATAAAAAGGCACCACAACAGCAGTATGATTTCATACTAACCATTATCCAAGTATCTCAATTTAACTCTAACAAGACAAAATCAGAAATCCTTTTGCAATGAAAGATGCAAATTGTTTAGTTCAGTGCAACACCAAATTGTTTATGATGCGCAAAGATTAAAACTGGGGCTAAAAGAGTTGGTGTGACTCTCAAAAGCATGGAAATTTAAGAAAGTAATAATATTTTGTTTTGGTTGCTAAGGATTTTAGAAAAATTAGAATTGTTTAGGTTGGAGAAGAAATGTTTTGAATCATCAGTAACTTACCCCTTCGAATGAAGAGGAGAGGCGGAGAGTATGAGAGAAGTTCGGCAGCGAATAAAAGAGGTTCCGATTACGTGGTAACGGCGAATGACGGGTTGTGATTGTAGAGATCTGGGTGGCGGAAATATCCGTGTTCTATATCTTCACCTTTGATTTCTCAAGGTGTAATTGGTAGCGGAGAGAAACTGAGAACACAGAAATAGATGAGAGATGCTGTAAGAAGAGAGAAATAGGTAAAAAAAAAAAAAAAAATTATGATATGTTCAAGTATGAGATAATTTATAAAGAGAGAAATAGATTAAAAAAGATAAATAAAAAATAATATAATTGATATTAGAAAAATAAAACGAAAAATAGAGGAAAAAAATGTTGCTTATTTATAAAAGTACAATAATGTCAATATGTTAAATAACTTTTTTAATTTAATTTACTTACTTAAACTAAGTTAACTAAAATATTTATGTTAAATTTAAATATTATATGCAGTAACTTAGATAATATTTTAGTTGAGTTAAAAAAAAAAGGCTTTAATATTGTTTTTTTTTGGTGTGCAAGAATGT
>JBBPBT010000217.1:1387472-1401552 GCA_037974875.1 Cicer bijugum
ATATATATATATATATATATATATATATATATATATATATGCTAAACCATTGCAAATTTACTGATTGCTTTACAAAGATCATAGAAAGCTAGAGAGGAGAAGCTAAATACAATGATTTGTAAACAAAATTTTATGATGGTAACTTTGGTTATCATTTTTCTATTCTCAACAGGTATTTAAATTTTTTGAGAGTTTTTGAATTTTTTATATATGTTTTTTTTATCTAATATAATAAATTAGTTCTTTTATCTTTTATCGACTCAAAGAATATTAATCTCCCATTTTAAAATTTGAAAGTCGATTTCATATCATAAAGTCATATATCAATGCCATATCATTTAAAATAAATAAATTGTCATTTTTTTAACTAAATAAAAAAATCAATTATATGAATTAAATAAAAATAGATAGATTAAAATAATAATTAAACCATTTTTTCATTACACTAATATTACTCTTCTTCTAAATAGGTATGGCCAACATTTCACTTGACACAAGGGCATGCTTTGTTGGATGTAATCGAAAGCCTGATTGTAATACTTATTGTTTTAATAGCGGTTTTTTTGATGGGATTTGCATCAAAAAAGGATCGATTTATTACTGTTGTTGCAATTGATAATAAACTAAGAAGTTAGAACTTTTTTTTTCTTCTTGTTTGAAGAAAAGAAATGTTATCATGAAATATGGTTGTTAAATAAAAGAAAAAGTATGATTGAAAAATTAGGAGATATCTAAGAAAATATAAATATATTTTATTGGTATAAATTATATACAATTTTTAATTTTTGAACAGAGATTATTTTTTGATTTCTGAATGAAAAATAATCGATATGAATTTTAATTATAATAAAATCAATTTTAAATAATTTTATGTTTGATCCATATTGATACTCTAAATTTTATCTTTAATTATGAAAATGTAGGTTTTTTGTTGTTGTAATTTATATTTTGTAAAACCCTAACTTAAAATAAAGTTTTATTAACAATTCACAAATGAAAACATATAATTCCATGGCTTCTTGATGGAAATAAGATGTAAAGGTTAAAATTAAAAATTTCCAAGGATGAAATACTTTTTTGATTTAAAGAAAACTAGTGTTTGATCCGACACACTCTTCCATATTTTGTATAACAGTTTCATTGATTTGATCAAATTGAGTGTGCATCAACTTTTGCGAATTCAGTCAAATGGACTGCAATTTATGTCCCGTTATTTTTTTTCTCTATAAATAGAGTATTTTAGTCAATTTAGAAAATATACAAAAAACTAAAAATAAAAAAAATTTACCTCTACGGTGCAGTAGTAAAATGATAGAGTTTAACTATTCTCGAAATATCATAGTTGATAGTCTGTTTTGTACAGTTTTAAACATGCTGCAAAACGTTATAAAAAGAGTGATGACTGAAAATTATATTTCAAAACAATTTTTTGAAACTATGAAACAATACAATTAATATTCCACTGCAAAAGACCATTGACTTTTGAGAATTTAAAATTTGATAGAGAGTTCCATCAAATGAAGTTGCCTCAATAAATTTATTTCGAGTTTTTAATCTTGACTTTTTAATATAAATTGATATTAGAGATTAATTAAAATTAATTTTATTATTGTGTAATCTAAACCGTTTAATATCTAATAAATGAATTGTATTGTTGATTAGACATAAACATGTGCTTCTGACATTAAATGAAATCTAGTTCTGGAGTACCTTAGTATTGGTATACTAATTATATATTTAGAATTGTAGTTGATCTTCCACTCACCAGTCACTACACTTCTATTTGTAGTTTCTTAAAATTCACATTGAATATGTACAAGAACACGAGAATTTAATAAACTTGATTTAAGTATAATTACTTGATTTAATTCTAAAAACTTACTAGTACTTATAAGGTTTTCATACAAAAATTTGATTCAAATTAAATAAGTAAAATACAAATTAAAACTCTTATTCCCGGTATCACCTATCAGAGCGGGGTTCCTCCCAAACTTGAACTTCAAGACTCATTAACCTGTAATAATTGCGATTTCGCAAACGCAGGGCCCAACCAGTCAAACACAAACAACGAAGGAGGTGAGTTTTGAAATCATGTTAATAGTATAATATGAGTAAGAAGAACACGCAAACAATCATAATAGAACCGTATCATAATCACTTTACGATATATCAAAATATTTAATTAAATAGTATCATACTATAACATCAAAGTCACTCAAGTAAAATAATCATCTCATTATAATATGCATCAAATCATTTAATTAATATTACCTTTAAAACACATCAATCACAACAAAACAATCACAAGGAAATGCAATGTTATGCATGAGCTTAGACTCTACTCCACAATGTGGTACCATTCTAACTCTGAAGTACTTGGTTAGGAGGCCATGATACTATGCCACCATCCCGGTGGACAGACAATTCAAATTGGCCCTGTCCTCATAGATCCCCTCAACTCAACCCGAGACACATATACGCGACAGTCGAGGTAAACGTGTGTTGCATGGTAGCTCCCGACATTTGGAGTGCTACCTCCAAGTCACCTAGGAATTCCCCACCGGAATACCTCCAAGGTCAAACAATCTTGCCTTAAGGCTCGACAGCAGACCGCCACGATCAGACTCATTCAATTGTACTTCCCCAGAATCACTAGGCTTGTCAGGCCCTACCTATATGATGACAAAATAATCTTCACTTCACAATTCACAATATTTATTTTCTCCCTCCGTTAGCTTAGACTGTAAGTTTTATGGGTCACATATGTAATTAATTAATAAAGTGTGTTAGGGTCATTATATAATTAGCCAATAAACTAGGGGTCAAATAATATATAATAGTTTATGGCTAAAGAGCATAATAGTTATGAAAATTAATAGTGTAGATACCAGACAATTTCTAATTTAATGAGGGGCTGAATTAGAAATACTGCAATTTGGGATATAACTAATAATAGTTATATATAGGGGTAGTGGTCCCCAAGACAAACACAATAAGACTATTCAGTTTCACAAACCAAAAGGAGAAAACTCTCTGGTTCTCTCTATCCCCATCAAGAGAGCAAGGTCTTCAGAGTGTTTTGCTGAGGAATATCACACAACCCATTGGGTCTATCATCATCATCCCAGGATTTCATCAATGACAATTCCCACAGGTACGCTTCCGCCTTTGGTTATTCATCATGTAATTGGCATGGATTGTTGAGCACAACGTTATAGGGTTTTCCCACAATTGGTATCAGAGCCTACCATGTTTAATTCATGATGAAATTCGGTTATTGTCTTTGTTTTAGGATTCAATTTGGGAATTTTGACATGATTGAAATCTTAGGGTTTGTAATTTGGGAATTTGGATATATATATTATGGAATCCATTTTTTTTTTGTTTCCGGTTATAATTTTTTTTGATAATTATCATTTTTTTTGATAAAACAATAATTATCAAATACTAATGAAACACAATTTATATTAGTGAACAATATTTTTTTTTAAATATTGTTTTATTTGGATATAATAAATATATGTTCAAGTCAAGTTTGACATTTTGAATGAGTTAATTGAAACTTGACGTCGCCAAAGTGACATCTCTTGTCTAAATTGCTCATGAAGAGTGTTAAATGGCTGTGTATATGTTTATTCATGCGGGTATTGACCAGCCCAAAGGAAGGTTAATATTTGGTAGAATTACATGTACACCTGCAATGATAAATGTGTGACAATTATTTGGTATACATGTGAGCAGTAAATCGGCCCAAAGGAAGGTTTATTGTTTGACATGTCTTATTGTCAATAGTTGATCGTTGCAACAAGAGTACCACTAACAGTTGGTGTTACTGTCCAAAGACTTGACACCAATGATGCACTGGGTATCTTGAGATGGGTTAAATTCCATGATTTGAATATATGTATTTATTTATTGATTTATTTTCCTATAATGTGAGTTTCTAAGTTTCGTTCTTTATTTAATTCACAACATCTATTGCTTTAATATCTGCAAATTTTAGTTCTATTCATGTACTTGATGGGACAAATTTTAAGGAATGGAAAGAGAACATTTTGATTGTTCTTGGCTGCATGGATCTAGATCTTGCATTAAAAATTGATCGACCCCCTACTCCTACGGACTCTGGTTCTTCTAAGGAAAAATTAGAGTATGAGAAATGGGATCGCTCAAATCGCATAAGTCTTATGATCATAAAGCGTGGCATTCCTGAGGTCTTTAGAGGTGCTGTCTCGGATGAGATAGTTACAGCTAAATATTTCCTTGTTGAGATGGAAAAACGCTTTGAAAAAGGTGATAAGGTTGAAACAAATTCTTTGCTTCAGAATTTAATTTCCATGAAGTATCAAGGCAAGGAAAATATAAGAGAGCACATTATGATGATGTCCAACATTGCTTCTAAGCTTAAAGGACTAAAGCTTGAGTTGTCAAATGACTTACTCATTCATTTGGTATTGCTGTCTCTTCCTTCGTAACTCAGTCAGTTTAAGGTGACTTATAATTGTCAAAAGGAGAAATGGACTCTTAATGAGCTCATTTCATTATGTGTGCAAGAAGAGGACAAGCTGAAGCAAGATAGGACTGAAAGCGCTCACTTTACTAGCATCTCTAAAAACAAGGGCAAAAGGAAAAAAATTGAGGAGCCCAAGAACAAAGCTGCTGCTAAGGGTCCAAAACAAAAGAAGCAGACTAAGGATAACAACTGCTTCTTCTGCAGGAGTCCTGGACACGTGAAGAAGGATTGTGCCAAACATCACGCTTGGCGTGTTAAGAATGGTATGATTCTGTCTTTGGTCTGTTCTGAGGTTAATTTAGCTTTAGTACCTGAAAACACTTGGTAGTTAGACTCTGGTGCAATTACTAACATCAGTGTTTCAATGTAGGGTTGCTTGAACTTCCGAAAGCCTAGTGATATTGAAAGATGCATCTATGTAGGAGATGGGAAGAAGGTAGAAGTTGAAGCCATAGGAAAATTTAGATTATTATTAAGTTTCGGTCATTATTTGGATTTAGAAGACACTTTTGTTGTACCGTCATTTAGACGAAATTTGGCCTCTATTTCTTATTTGGACAAATCAGGATATTATTGTTCATTCGGGAATAAAGAATTTACTTTGTCTTTAAATTCGAATGTTGTTGGAACCAATTTACTTTCTGGTTATGATAATCTTTATTTGTTGGAAACTGTGGCTAACTATAATGAAACCTTGAGTGTGGAATCACGTGGTACTAAGCGAAAAATTGACACTTTCAATTCAGGAGTGCTTTGACACAAGCGTCTAGGTCACATCTCTAGAAATAGAGTTGAACGACTTGTGTCAGATGGAATTTTAGATTCCATTGACTTCACAGACTTTAACATTTGTGTAGCATGCATTAAAGGAAAACAGACTAAAGATAAGAAATTAGGCGCATATAGAGCTACATACGTCTTAGAATTGATACATACAGACATCTGTGGGCCATTTCCAACTCCTTCTTGGAATGGTCAACAATATTTTATATCATTCATAGACGATTATTCTAGATATGCCTACCTTTACCTAATTCACGAAAAGTCCCAATCAATAGACGTGTTCAAATCCTTTAAGGCAGAAGTTGAGAATCAACTTAATAAGAGAATTAAAAAGGTCAAATCTGATTGTGGTGGTGAATTCTACGGCAGATATGACGGTTCAGGTGAACAACGTCCGGGACCATTTGCCAATTACCTAGAGGAATGTGGAATCGTCCCACAATACACTATGCCCGGGTCACCCAACATGAATGGTGTAGCTGAAAGACGAAACATGACTCTTAAGGATATGGTAAGGAGTATGATTTGTCATTGCACCTTGCCAGAGTCACTCTGGGGAGAGGCATTAAAAACAGCATCATACATTCTTAATAGAGTACCAACTAAGGCAGCGGCTAAAACACCTTATGAGCTTTGGATTGGGCGTAAGCCTAGTCTGAAGTACCTTCATGTTTGGGGATGTCTAGCTGAGGCAAGGCCTTATAGGCTGAATGAAAAGAAATTTGAACCCCGAACAATTAGCAGCTATTTTATAGGGTACTCAAAAAAATCAAGGGGCTATAAATTTTATGATCCTAATTTGAGAACAATTTTTGAGACGGGAACGACAACGTTCTTTGAGGATATTGAGTTTGGAGAGAAGATTAAGGTTAAAGATTTTGTCTTTGAGGAAGAATCGGTAACAATTCAAAAACTGATTCTTCCACCAGTTGACTTTCCCATTATTGAAAAAACTCAAGATGATCTGGTTGTTCAGGAAGAACAAAATCCAGATCAAATTCAAGATCCTCAAGAACAAGTGCCTCAAGAGCCAGCTCCATTGCGGAGATCCACTAGAGAAAGGAAAAGTGCTATTTCGGATGATTATGTAGTATTTATCAATGAGGTAGAGGAAAATGTTGGCATGATGAAAGACGACCCGGTCAAATTTCATCAAGCCATGTAAGATTCCCATTCAGATAAGTGGATCGAAGCAATGAATGAGGAGTATAAGTCTATGCAAGACAATTCAGTTTGGGAACTTATCCCATTACCTGAAGGAGTGAAACCCATTGGTTGCAAATGGATTTTTAAAACCAAGCAGGATTCCAATGGTAATGTGGAGAGATATAAGGCACGTCTTGTAGCTAAGGGCTATACTCAAAAGGAAGGGATTGATTATAAAGAGACTTTCTCTCCAGTTTCATCGAAGGACTCTTTAAGAATAATCATGGCTCTTGTTGCTCACTTTGATTTGGAGCTTCATCAAACGGATGTAAAGACAGCGTTTCTCAATGGCGACATTGATGAGACGATCTATATGGTGCAGCCAGAAAACTTTGTGTTGAGAGACCCAAAGAATATGGTGTGCAAACTAAGAAAATCCATTTATGGGCTAAAACAAGCTTCTCGTCAATGGTACCATAAATTTCATCAAGTAATTCTCTCATTCGGTTTTGAGATGAATACATTTGATGATTGTGTGTATCATAAGTTCAGTGGGAGCAGACATATTTTCCTGGTCTTGTATGTTGATGACATACTACTTGCCACTAACGATATAGGCATGTTGCACGAAACTAAGAAATTTCTATCAAAGCATTTTGAGATGAAAGATCTTGGTGACGCCTCTTTTGTATTAGGAATTTAGATACACCGAGACAGATCTCGAGGTATTCTTGGATTGTCACAAAAGAGCTATATCGATAAGGTTCTCAAAAGGTTTGGGTTACAGGATTGCAAACCAGGGGACACCCCAGTTGCTAAGGGAGACAAGTTTAGTCTCAAACAGTGCCCTAAGGGAAGTTTGGAAATTCAAGAAATGCAAAAGATCCCTTATGCTTCAGCTGTAGGGAGTCTTATGTATGCCCAAGTATATACGCGTCCAGACATAGCATTCATAGTAGGGATTTTAGGCAGATATTTAAGCAATCCAGGTCTTGACCATTGGAAAGCAGCCAAGAAGGTCATGAGATATTTGAAGACAACAAGAAACTACATGCTCACATATAGGAGGTCAGACCAGTTAGAGATCACTGGGTACTCTGACTCGGATTTTGCGGGATGCCAAGACAGTTTAAGATCAACTTCAGGCTATGTCTTTCTGTTAGCTGGTGAAGCAGTTTCTTGGCGTAGTGCCAAGCAAGGTCTTACTGCTTCATCAACCATGGCAGCAAAATTCGTAGCAATTCATGAGGCATCTGACCAGGACATTTGGCAGAGAAATTTTGTCACGGGGCTGCAAATAGTTGAAGGGATTGAAAGATCACTCAAGTTGTATTGTGACAATATATCAGCAGTCCTGTATTCTAACAATAATAGGAGCTCAACCAAGTCAAAGCACATTGACATTAAGTTCCTAGTTGTTAAAGAGAAGGTACAAAGTAGACAGATATCCATAGAACACTTAAGGACAAACTCCATGATTGTGGATCCTCTCACTAAAGGTCTACCACCCAAGGTCTTTCATGAGCATACTGCTCACATGGGTGTGCTACAGTTTGAGGAATCTTGATTTTTAGTGGGAGTTTCGTCCATTATGTAATTTATGTTCTATGTTTAATTGTAAAGTACAAATACATTGCATTTAGATTTTCTAATCAGAAATAAAGTTTAAAGTATTTAGTTTTGGTTACTTTGTACATTTAAGTTATGGTATGATCTCATTCGGTAAAGTAGGACCAGTTGAAAATTGACATGCATTAACCAACTTCATGTAATTTTCATGCTACACTTTTCATAATGGGTCTATGTCATTTAGTTGTGTCAGTACGGGTGATCATTGATGAGTTTTGTTATGCTTATTATGACGAAAGCCTCTTTGGTTCCATGTGCTGATATGATTAATGGACGGGACAATTTGGATTATGCTCAAGGTAATTATAATGACATGTTTGACGTCATAAAGTCTAACACACTCCTAAGGATACATGTGTGACCAGTGGGAGATTGTAAGATCTATGGGTCACATATGTAATTAATTAATAAAGTGTGTTAGGGTCATTATATAATTAGCCAATAAACTAGGGGTCAAATAATATATAATAGTTTATGGCTAAAGAGCATAATAGTTATGAAAATTAATAGTATAGATACCAGACAGTTTCTAATTTAATGAGGGGCTGAATTAGAAATACTGCAATTTGGGATATAACTAATAATAGTTATATATAGGGGTAGTGGTCCCCAAGGCAAACACAATAAGACTATTCAGTTTCACAAACCAAAAGGAGAAAACTCTCTGGTTCTCTCTATCCCCATCAAGAGAGCAAGGTCTTTAGGGTGTTTTGCTGAGGAAGATCACCCAACCCATTGGCTCTATCATCATCATCTCAGGATTTCATCAATGACAATTCCCACAGGTACGCTTCCGTCTTTGGTTATTCATCATGTAATTGACATGGATTGTTGAGCACAACGTTATAGGGTTTTCCCACATAGACTACTCCATTAAGAACACCATATTTAAGAATCATCACTATCTCATCAAGTATGGGGGTACTTCAATATTTTCATCACAATTTTATAATATCATTAATCATAAATAATCATTATCATCGTATAAACTCATCACAATTTTATAACATCACTATCATCAATCAAAAACCATCATTATCATCACGTAAGCATATATCAAACCATGCATCCATATTTTATTATCACATCACATAATTTCATCTAAGCAAACATGTACACATAATTTCATTCAACATCCAACATCACAATAATAACAAATATCAACTACCACACAAGTATCGAAAATTAAATCAATCAACACCTTATAAAAATTTTTATTTCACATTTTAATCTCACAACTCTCATATTTCAAATTAATCAATTTATCTCTCAAAGGGCTACTGCCGTACGTACAAGCCCCGGATGAATCGTTGGAAAATACGGGTTTCCCGTTCATCTCACAATATATTATACTCATGAATTCAAACGCTCTCTCACCCCTTACCTTATTTCGATGTTTTCACCTATGAATACGATTCGACGCCCAAATAGTCTTTGTTCTTTGACTCTTTGTTCTTCAATCGATCTGACTCAACAATTTATGGGTAAACGTCAAAAATAAATTATGAGGAGCTATTCTAAAAAACTAAATTCGAAAATCGGTCAAGGAAAATTACCATAAATCGGAAAACCAATCAGTGGATAATATAGCCACTTTTCACACGGTCGTTTTGGCGTTGGTTTCACTCAAATCGGACTTACGATGAAGGAGAACGATGCAAAATAACGAATTCTATAAACGAAGAAGTCGGGTATTTTAGAGAGAAATTGAGGTTGTTAAAAATCTGGAAAATTATGTTTAATTGACGAGTTAAATGAATGAAATAACATACTCAAATTTGGGCGAAAATAGAGAAAGTTTTCTAGAACATCACCGGTGTCAAACAATAGGGTTATTGTTGTGTTTGCTCTTTGGTTTTATGGCTATCCTTCCAACTCCCTTCCCTTCTTTGGTTTGTTTTATTTTATTAACAATTAGGGTTCATGAGTCAAACCCATTGGTCTCTTTATTTATATTTTACTATTATTATTTTTATTTTATTAAAATAAACTAATAATTATTTATTCTCTTTTTTAATATTCCTCCAAACACCATTTAGTTTTCCAAATATTACTAATATTTTATAAATTAGAGTAATTAAAATAATCAGTATATAAAAACATATTACTAATGACTGAAACTTTCACATTCAAAATAATCCCTACAATTATATTTATTTCTCAGAATATTCATATTATAATAATACCATCATATTAGAAAATAGTTAAAAATAAAAAATAAATAAATATAACATCAATATTTTATATTAATTACTAAATCATAATAAATATATATAAAATCACAATACCATAACAAGTATTTAAAAATAAACGAAATCAAACACAATAACAATTCTATATCAAGATAATTGTTTATAAAAATAACTAAAAATAGAAAATAGTTATAAATAATTGAAATATAACTATATATATACTTAACATCAGTCAAGCACATATAAAAGTATTATATTAATTGGGTACACGTATATACACGTAAAATCGCATAAAATCTTTTTCTTTAAAATATATATTACACTAAAATACTATTATTTTTTTTTAAAAAATATATCAAATAATAAAATATAATATGTATTATTTATATCGCTCGTGTAATATAACATGTATTAAACTAGTACATCATAGAAAGCATCCATATAAAAAAATTTACTCGCAAAATTTATCAACATATATTCTAAAATAACTTTAACATCAAATTAATTATTTAAAATCTTATTTAATTAATAAAATAGTATATTATCAAATTTAGGATGTTACACATTATCTCATCGTTTGTCTTATCCTAACCCGTCTCATGATATTTCTCTCTAATCTAATGTTTACCCAAAATTAAAATCAGTAAATAAAAGAAAGAAGGAGGAATTATAGAAGAAAGTGAAGATGAATGTGTGAAGTTTATTTTTGTAGAGGAAGACAAAAAAATAAGAAATTCAAAAAAGAGAAATTAAAAGGGGGAAAGTAAAAACGGAAAAGTAGAAGAAGAGAGAAATTGTGTAGGAGCCATATATATATATATATATATATATAATATATAAGAATATTTGTGTTTGTATTTTTATTTAAAAATGTATTTAAATAACATTTCTCATTTATTAAAGAACGTCAAACTAAAAGAAGATTAAGTCAAGTCAAATCCATATTAAAATCTGTAAATTATTATTATTTATTTATTTAAAAAAATAAAATTTTTTATCATATTTAATTATACAACTATTTCGAGTTTGAATATCAAATAAGATATTCAACCTAACAATATTAATATTTATGATTAAACTAACAATTAAAATCTATCTAAACCATTTTTTTAGTTTCAAACAATAATGATTCCTAAGAAGTGGACCATAAATAACCATAGTATGGTGTCACCATTTTTGAATGAATGATAAAATATTCTTTCAACATAAAGAAAATGAATGATACCATATGGTTACTTAAATGCCAAAAATATTGAATTTTTAAAGTGTTTGCAATGTCCCTTAGTTTGCACTATTCCATGGACACGTAAGCAATTGCCACCTAAAATTTACAACCAACAAATTTGGAGTTGAGACCCACCACACACCAATTGTATTATCATACTGCTCTACCACTTCAAGTTCTAAGTGGTAGTGTGCCACACATGTTGGTATCTTTCTTTTCCCCCTTAAATTTTAACAATAACAAGTTATCTACCTTTTCTCTTTTTACTATTATTAGGTCAAAAGCTTAAGTCATTAACCACACTTGAATGTAATTTTTTAATTCTCCACTTTTCATAAAAAGACTTTTAATAATTTAAAATTCGTTAAAAAATAAATAAATTTAATAATTTTTTTTAAGTTAGAGTTAAATCAATCGACCCATATTTAATTAATTAGTACCAACCATTTAATTATGTTTTGAATATAACTTTAATTTAAAATAAAAACAATTGAGATAATTTGTCCTTGGTCAAAAGAGTCACCTTCCATTAAATTTTTTTATAATTCAAAAGTGGTAAGTGGACTTTTTCAAAAGAACACACTCCTTTTTATAGCTCTTATACAAACATAGTCCTTAGTCCTCCCTTCAAACTTACACAATAAAGCCATTATAATTTCTCCTTTACATATCGTTCTCCACTTCTCTTCTATTTTCCACTAAATTTAACAATAAGAAACAACATGTTAGGAAAAAAAATGGTATCATTGAAGAAACTAGCCAAGAAAGTGAAGGCTAGTAGTGGAGCTGATTCTAACACTAACCCTCATTACCATGAATGTTTGCTAAAGGGATATGAAGAAGAATCTTCCACAAACACAACACCAACTGGTTTTTTTGCACTTTATGTTGGGGAAGAACACCAAAGATATGTTGTTCCAACTAGCTATCTTTCTCACCCCTTATTCAAGATACTATTGGAGAAATCATACAATGAGTTTGGATTTCAGCAGAGGAATGGCTTGGTAGTTCCATGTAGTGTGGAAACATTTCAAGAGGTTGTAAATGCTATTGAATGCAACAATGGAAAGTTTGACTTAGGCAAGATTTTTCAAGATTTTGTTTGAAAGGCATTGGAATTATAGGTTTGTTGTGAGGTTATATATTCAATGGATGTTCTAACTAGACTTAGAGAGGATACATGATTCATCTAGTGAAGATAGAGACAACATGTGTGCAGTATGGTGCAACGGTCACAGAGATCCAAATTCGAAGAATTAAGAGAGAAATAAAAAACGCGAAGAGAGATATGGAGATGAAGATAGTTCAAGTCGACGATTTCTCTCAATTTTCTCTTCTTTTTTCTACGACATGAAATCTCTATTGTTGGTGTATGATGCAACATCCGGAAGGACTAATAAATTAAATATTTATTTTTTTAATTTAATGATCTTCACGGTTGTTGCACTATACATCGTATATTGTATATAGATGCTTTAAACACTTTTGTTAGTATCAAAGACACACTATATCATAAAATCTAATTTTTTTCTGGATGAAAATTCAAATTATCTATAAGTGTTGTACGGTGTAACAAACTTTTAAAACCATTGAATTTCAATTTAAAACTAACTTATCTTTAAATATAAAAGCTCTTTAATCCACTATATTGTGCTGGTCGTAGGGGATTCAAACTAATTGAGTTAGTTTAAATTTCTATTGAAGCTATTGCTACAAGCACTTTGTCAATTATAATTAATCTGACATGTAAATAATTCCTAGTTTGATAGTGAACTTTTCCATATATTAGTATATCCTCAACTTATGCTTTTTTTAAAAATTACTTTAATATTTTCCCCTTATACTTTTAGCAAACATGCCTCTAACTTTTACAACTGTCATCAAGTGCCGCAAAAGTGACCTCAGTAATTAGTGGCAACGATTGTGCACGTTCAATTAGTCAACTTATGTCTGACAAGAATATTGTGTAATGCATAGATTTGGCATAAATGTCTACCTATAATTAATTCACATATGTGTGTTAGGTGCTCTTGTCTCATACTTTCCTTCTCCAAAGGTAGTAAATATTAGTTTGTTGTTGGTTGAGTAATTCGGTAAGAGTACATAAAAACATGAAAAAGTTGGGCAGAATTTAACACATCAATGTAAAAGATAGAAAATAATTATTTTAAATTATTCACTTACATTTGTGATCATAAATTCATAATATAACAGATTTTAGAAGTCTCCGAAATGATATCTTAATCATAATTGATAATTGTTGGTGTTTTATGTATATTTGTTCACATTTTATTGTAATATATCAGTTATTATTTGTGTGCTCGTATAAATTGTAAATGTATTATTTGTGTGCTCGTATAAATTGTTGTTGTACCTTTAGTTAGTATATGAGAGGAAAATAGATAAATATATTGATTAAAATACAATTTTACTCATTTAAATTTAGTTCAATTCTCATTATGTCTTTTAAGTTTTATTTTTTCCTTCTCAATTTAGTCTTTTGAATTATATTCAATTTGCATTATTAACCTTAAGTTATTTTGAATCACACAAACAATCTTTTGTTTGAATTTTTTCTTAAATCACTATTAT
>JBBPBT010000217.1:1401606-1432665 GCA_037974875.1 Cicer bijugum
AAGAAGTTAATTATCTAAACTACTTTTAAAATGAAATGAGTTAATGACATTGATTATGTGAATAAATTTTTAATATCAGATTTTTAAGTATATTTAAATAATTGCAAAGAAAATCAAAAAAATGAAAACCATTTATAAAATTTGATAGACATTTTTGAATGATTAGTACAAAAAATATATTATTGCAACATTTGATATAATTTTTAATGATTAGAAATTTTAAATTACACCAATAATTATTGAAAATGAAATAAAAACTAATGGAAATATAGTGCAACTTAAAAGATAACATCTAGAAAAAATAAATTTAAATGACTTAAATGAGAATTGAACTGAATTTAAAGGACCATAAATGTATTTTTATCAAAAATATTTCACGATATTTAAAAGATAAATTTTATAAAAAATTCTTATGATTAATGTTTTTTCCTTTATTTTTAGAGTATTATAATAACATATAAATAAAGGTTAAAAGAAATTATCTAAATTTCTCTAAAATCCTCCTCCAATTCATTTTTCGAATTCTTCAAATAAAAATAATTTTATATTAAGAATAAAAATAGACTCTCAAACCATTTCAACATCTTCTCATCCTTAACTTCCACTTGATCGTTCCTTTTGGAAATTCGAAGTCCTCCACTCATGATATTTTCTAAACTCTCAAACTATGGAAATATTGGTTGTTTCATGTTATCAAAAATTAATTTCCAAGAATGACTTTCCCAAAAGGCCGAAATATTATTATTGGACAGCAATGTATATTCTGAAGGATAAATATTAAAATTCTCAAAATCCCATGATGTTACATATGTTTTGACATTCCTGAATCAATGCTCAAAAAAGTAATGTTGGCCTAGATGTTACATAGCCTTTGTCAACTTGTTTCCTATTGAAGAGCAAGAATTACTCAAAAGACTTTTTAAAAGGGAAGGTTTTAGAGTAATTCTGAAAATTATGAATATAGATGTTGGTATCTGAAAAATCAGCTGCTAACATTGACAACGAATTGTTCATTTTTCCTGATAAATAAACTGAAGTAATATTGGTCAAGATCTGCCAAATTGGCCTGTTTGGTAGTTTACACCAATATAAATGGATTCTATTCATTCACAATGGATTATGTAAATTAACAATAATTGCATTGGTGGCTTATTATTCAAGAAAATATTATTTGTATATCCAGACTTGTACATTTTTTAGCAATTTTTTAAAGTGAAAATTGGCTATCATTTATTTGTCAGATGTTTCATTCAACTTCCAAATCATGAAAAATAAAATTTCATCTGCAATTGGCTTATCTGAAAAATTATTAGACAGACAATGACTTAATGAACAATGTCTGGTTCTGAGATGCTTAGTGCATGTCAACAAAAAGCACATTGTAACCAATTGTTAAAAATGTATGCAAGTGTGTGAGCATTATAGCAACTTAATTCAGTCATAATTGTTGAAGTTTCAGGCTTAAATAAATCAATAAACTATCAATCCAATTTTCATAATCATTAATTAGGAAGATTTGATGATATTTGTAATTATATAATTGTTCTCATAATTAATTAGTTCAGTTGTAGATTACCTGTTATAGTAGGACTCATATCATTCTGTAACAATATTATTTAAAAGAGAATTTTTCAATGGAAGTGACACATTTTACCAATAAAAAATTCAAAGTTTAATATAATATCAGACTATGTTGTGATCCAAATTAGATTTATCTGTTTTATGCGATCAAATCTTGAATTCCTCGACTTTTTCTTCTTGAAATCATAGTTTCTTGCCGACGTCAATCATAACTTTCTTGTTGTTTCTGCTCTATTTTTTCTTGAAATATTAGTTCCTCACCGCCGACGATCATAATTTCAATGTTGTTTCTACATTCTCTATTTTATAGTGGACATCTCATAAGTTTTCTTTATTTGTTTCCTCGGCATCATGTTCACCGACAAGCATAATATCCTTTTTGTGCATCTTAATGGGAAAAACTACTCTACATAGGCGTTCCAACTCCATATTTTTGTTAAAGAAAAAGCGCTTTGAGGTCATGTCAGTGGAAGCGGTTCTACCTTTGAGAAGACACATAAGGATGCCTATGCCAAATGGGAAGTCAAAGATGAACAAGTCATGGCATGGATCATAGGTTATGTTGATCCTAATATCATTCTTAATCTCCGACCTTTCATTACGACAACATAGATGTGAGACTATTTGAAGGAAATATACAACCAAGACAACGCTACTCGACGATTCCAACTTGAACATGAAATCACAATTTTTAAACAGGAAAGTCTTTCTATTTATGAGTTTTATTCTCAATTTATGAATCTTTGGGCTGAATACATTGACATTGTCTACACAGATTTGTCAAGTGAAGGACAAATTACTGAGTAAAAAATTTATGAGATTACCAAACGCGATCAATTTTTGATGAAATTGAGATATGATTTTGAGGGACTAAGGTCCAATATCATGAACCGAGCTACTGCTCCATCCTTGGATACTTGTCTCAATGAGCTGCTTCGTGAGAAACAACGTCTTCACTCTTAGACAACCATGGAACAATAAAATATTGTTTCTCTCCCTATGGCATATGTGGTACAAGGACGACCTTGTGAGCGAGACATGAGTACCGCCCAATGTTTTTGTTGCATAAGACATGGACATTTTGCTTCCAACAGTCCTAAAATGTTCTGTAACTACCGCAAAAATGAAGGTCATATCATTAAAGAATGTCCAACTAGACCACCGAAGAAAACTGCAACAACCTTCACTATATCTGTAGGTCATTCTACAACTCCAATTTCTGTGAACCAAAATTCGCATTCTACCGTTCCAGCCTTAACCCCTAAAATGGTTCAACAAATGATAATTGCAACATTTTCTGCTTTGGGTTTTTCAGGTAACGTTACTTCCCTTGATTCTGCTTTGGGTTTTTCAGGTAACGTTACTTCCCCTAATTCTCCTTGGTTTTTTTGACTCAAGGGAATCTAATCATATGACCAATAACGTTGCTGCCCTTACCAATATTACAAGTTACTTTGGTAATCTCCAAATACAAACTACCAAATGGAAACAATTTGCCTATTACAAAAATTGGTGATATTTTTTTATCTTTCACCAATGTTTATGTTTCCCCTAGTCTTACTATTAATCTTATTTTAGTTGGTCAATTGATTGACAATGATTGTAGAGTTGAATTCTCAAAATCTGATTGGAACGGGGCCTAAAACTGGACATATTTTTCTCTTTATTCACTCAAGTCCCCATGTTCTTTTATTTCTAGTAATTTTGCAATTGTTGATTTCCGAACATGACATAAGTGTATTAGTTACCCAAACTCAAATGTACTTTATGACTTGATGAAATATGCAGTTCCTAGCAATAAAAATTCGCCGTCTCTTATGGCTATTCAATTTGATTGCATTTTGTGTAAACTTGGTAAAAGTAAAATTCTACCATTTCCAATTCATCAAGCAAATGTAAATCAACCTTTTGATATGATCCATAGTGATTTATGGAGAATAACATATGTTATATCTCATGATCGCTATAAGTACTTTATCAATTTTACTGATGACTATAGTCGTTTTACATGAGTTTATTTTGTGCGCTCTAAGGCTGAAACATTTTTTGCGTTTAGGTTTCTTCATGCCTACGTTTAGACTCATTTTTTGTCTACAATTAAAATTTTGCGTCATGACAATGGAAGACGGGGGGGGGGGGGTAGGGAATATACGTCTTCTTTATTTCCGGAATTCTAGCAGACAAATGACATTATATCACAAATGGCATGCCCTTTTACACCCTATAAAAAAATGTCATCTCTTTGATGTTGTCTGTACTCTCATGTAGGACTCCCTTGTACCATTTCGATTCTAGTGTAAAGCTCTCTCCACCGTTGTCCATCTTATTAATCAAACACCCTCTCAAGCCTTAAACAATGATTCTCCATTTCTAAAGTTATATGGACAACAACCATCTTATAGAAATTTTCGTACCTTTGGTTGTGTTTGTTATGTTCATCTTTAGCCCCAAGAATGCACCAAGCTTATAACTGAATCTGTTAAATGTGTTTTTCTTGGTTGTTCAAGCCACCAAAAAGGTTTTATATGCTATGATCCTAATCTCAATAGGATTCAAATTTCTAAAAATGTTATTTTCAAGAGAATGCAATTTTTTTTCCTGCTAACCAAGATACCTATTCTCCTACATCCACATTTATTTTGCCTCTATTTTCTAACAATTCTGTAGGAGAACCAACACCTAAGCCCTTTTTGATGTACCAAAGACGTCGAAAACCTCTTGATCATTTTCTTGCTAATGATCTGATACTTTAACAAGAACTAGTAGCATTACATCGCAATACTCACACTTGTAATCCTCCAAAAGAGTATTACCCTTCTCCACCTTTATCTTTGACAATGACTTTAGCTTATGTTTCTATCCCTTCCTCATATAAACAGGTTATGGATAATAAATTTTGGCAATATGCTATAAAGGCACAACTAGCACTAGAAGAGAATCAAACTTAGGATGTCGCTCCTTGTTAAACCTCTTGGCAACAAATTTATATTTACTATAAAGCTTTGTTCAGATGGATCCATAGATCGCTACAAGACTCAGTTTGTGGTTCTTGAAAATAAGCAATGATTTGACCTCGATTATGATGAGACATTTGCACATGTGGCCAAAATGACTACAATGCGCACTATTCTAGGCATTGCTGTATCTAAATCTTGGAAAATACACCAACTAGATGTTAAGAATGCATTTCTTAGAAAGTTTACATCAAACTTCCTACTAGTATGCCCTCCATTTTACCTAATAATGCTTGCAAACTAAAACGTTCTTTGTATGATCCATATTTATTTACACAACGAACATCAAAAGGAATTGTGATACTCCTTGTTTATGTGGATAACATGGTCATCATCGGTTCATATCAAGAGACAATCCATTCTATTCAACAATTGTTGCATTCCATTTTCCACATGAATGATCTTGGACACTCGCTTACTTCTTGGGCTTAGAAGTATGCTTCCAACCAAAAGGCATCTTTGTTACTCAACACAAATATATTCAAGATATAATTCATCTAGTTCTTACCAACGCCACTGCTGTTGAAACTCCTATAGAAGTTAATGTCAAGTTTAGACGAGATGAAGGTGAACTCCTTACCGACCCCACGTTATATCAGAAGTTGATTGACAATCTTATCTATCTTACCATTAGAAGACCCAATGTCTCTTTTGTTGTCCATACAATCAGTAGATTCATACAAAATCCTAGACATTTGCATATTTCAACTGTACATCAATTCATTAAGTACCTATTGAGTTCTCCTAGTTACGGTATCTAATTCCCTAATGGTTCAACAATACAACTTCAAGCATTTATTGATGCTGATTAGGCTGGCTGGCCAGACACAAGAAAATCTACCACTAGTTGGTGCATATTTTTAGGTGATGCCCTTATCTCTTGGAAATGCAAGAAACAAGTTTATGTATTTAAATCATCTATTGAAGCAAAACCAATCCATGTTTGCAGCATGGTCATAAATTATTTGGTTGCACGACCTTCTATAAGAACTTGGTTTTTCACAAACAAAACCAACTCCGTTGCATGCTAATAACACAAGTGACATACAAATTGTAGCAAATCCAGTACACAATTAAAGAACGAAACACATAGAAGTCGATTGTCATTCAATTGAGGAAGCCTGTGATCGCAAAGTTATTTCTCTACATCATATCTCAACACCGATTCAATTGGTGTCCTCACCAAATCATTGACACATCAACGACATAATTTTCTAATCAACAAATTAATGCTTATAGACTCACCAACATCAACTTGAGGGGGGATATCAATGGAATTGACAGTTTCATCATCATTAATTGTGCAGATTTGATGATATTTACAATTATATAATTGTTCTTATAATTAATTAATCTACTTGTAGATTAGTCGTTATAGTAAGACTCGTATCATTATGTAACATTATTTAAAGAAAAATTCTCCAATGAAAATGACACATTTTACCAATAAAAAATTCTGAGTTTGACATAAACCACTCATTCCTTTAGACCATTTCAGAGTAGAGAAATAATCTGCACTTCTCTAGAAGCAAAAAAAGCTTATGAATTGATTCAATAAAATTTTCACCACACGCTAAGACTTAATTAAATTGTTGATCAACTTATTGATTTTCAGTGTTACAACCATCCACAAGTATTCTCTTCATATCATTGACTATTCCTTGAATTTGCTCTCTTGAATGAAGCGGGGAAGGATATATACAAGCACAATCCAACTTTCCATTCCGTACAGTGTCAAATATGGCTAACGAAGGGCCAACACCGTGAGCGGAAGAGCAACCCACATAGTCTACCAATCCAAGCTCTTCGTGCATTTCAGTTGAATCATCAACGACAAGGTCATCAAATACAGAGATCAATGCAGTTCTAAGGGAAGATGACGGGGTCAAACCAGGGTTATCAATGGCTTTGCACATGAGGAAGTTCAAGTCAGACATGTCTGAAAAATGCTTGTTACAGTTCACAGCATTTGCAAAGGATGTGTAGCTTCTTTTCGCCAACTCCCATAAGGTTTCTCCACACACATCATGAGTGTTTAAAATGGCAGAATGGTAAAATCCTGAGTGAAACAACAGATAAATAGGCTAGAATGTTAAACTTTTGCTAAACATTTTAAAAGGTATTACATTCTATTTCTATCGGTATGCTTGTATCGTGAATAATTAGAAATTTCCAAAATTTGGAGGCATGGTTTTCAAAACAAGATTCAAATTGTGAATCAGAAGACCTATATTCTAAATTGTGAATCAAAACTAATTATAAAATTGTAAGATACATTTCCAATGAAAATATGACAATTCAAAATAAAAACACATGAACAAACCTAAAAGCTAATATATCATCTACTTATCTCAATAATTCAAGATTCAAGTCATAAATCAAATGACAGAAAAAGAGTTGTTCAAGGAATCAACAAATTGGATTCCAAAGAAAGAACACTTTTATTAAGAACTAGGAGAGAAATCTATCCTCGAAAGGTTTCCCCTTCACAATAGAGACTATACTCTTTTCAACAATTGATTACAATATTCAAATATATCTTAAACTAACTACATAACTTCCTAGTTATACACAAAAGTCCTTGCTACCTCATAACCACCTAATTAACTATAACAACTCTTAACTTCTTGAACAATTCTAATATCTATTATTCTATATCTAAATCCTAACTAAGTGACTGGCTTACTATACAAAGTTGATATCTACACTAAGTTTAGTAGTGATTCATTATGTATCAGGCTTCATCATAATGAACCAGGATATAAGACGAGATTCATATCAATTAGAGTTAGTTTTGTATCGAATCAAGATACAATCACATGTATTGTAAGACACCGATGGCGATAACCATGTTTGGTTCTACCCAAGTTCACTAATTTTGCTAATTTGTCTAAAAGCAGGAACCTAATTGCTCTACAAGATTAAGCTAATTGCATTGCTAAACGATCAGAACAAGTTTTTGTCAACCAGTCATGCTGCATAATGTCAAAGTACCAGCAATATAACAAAACAATAAAAAAAAAAATGGAACAAAAATTACTTGAAACTAATGCATACCACAATTGTTGCTGGAAAGTACTGGATCAAGAATTGAGCGACAATCAATGAGTGTTACTACAGCATACTTTTCTGTTTGATGATCAGGAAGGTGCTTAGAGGTCCTTGCTGCAATCATTCCAGCTGCTGCAAGTGCCCCACAAAGTTTAATTCCTCTTGATTTGCATCCCTACATAATCTTGCATGCTTAACTTAATTCATTCAATTGCCAGATCATAGAAAAAATGTAGGTACAGAATAGGATGCCATATCTATGAAATTTCATAGCAACTAATTATACAACATTGGATGCATACCAAACAGATTTAGCATTTTTGAAGAAAATTTTAGGTAACCTGGCTTCTTATGATATTCAGTGCATAAATTTTCATTACAAAGATCCACAGATAAAAGAGAAGGTAATATAAATTTGTACCCCAAGAAAATGACAATTGATATTAGTTATAATTGGCAGCTATTTTCTCCCAAACCAAATATGAACTATCACTTTGTTTAGTTGATTGTAACTTAAATTTAGGAGAATCACCTAATAATGTGTGAATGTAAATAATCACTTTATAGACATCAAAGAATTATAACATATGAAAATCAATGAATATTTATAAAAAAGAAATAAAAAATCATCCCATATCACACACATCAAATTTTATTAAAACGAAAAGATAATATAATGATGTTGTCGTAGTTGTATTGGAGTTACATCTTGTACCCATATCAGCATATCATCAATCATCCTTTCCAGACAACGACCCCCTTAACACAACCCAATACGTCTCTCCAATCATCTTATTTTTTTAATTATTATTATTATATAAAACAAAAACAGCAGACCTACCAGTACCAAGAAAAAGACATGTGAGAGTTTTGTTTTTATTATCTTTCTTTGAAAATTGTTTTTATTATCCATACAACTACAAGCATATATATACTCCCTCCATCTCGTTATTAACGTTTTATCTAAAATGATTGAGTTTAACTTAAACAAATTTACATTGTCGATAAATAACAGTCAATCATATGCCTCATTTTAGTAGTTAAGATTAAAGTCAAATGTTTTTTTTTTATTTGATGGTTATGATTGATTGACAATATAAAAAATCTGGAAATTAATGATGTGTATATAAATTCAAATCCAAAATATTTATTTGTTTCAAATTATGTCACTTTAAAATATTAGTATAATTTTAAAATACTTCTTCTTACTACTTTACTATTATGACTACTTTCAACTATTTCAATTAATAATGTAAATAATTTAGTTTTATTAACTAATATTTAAAAAAAATGCATTGCCTAAATAGACATTTTTAATGAGTGAGAGGGAATAAAAATAAATAAATATTAGTTGGTGTCCAAAAAGGCTAATGTAGTGTAGCAGTGTGGGTGGGTGGGTGGGGGACCATAACATAGGAAACATGGGTAAGGTTGAAGATAAAAGAGTAGGAAGACCACCCCAACACATTGATTAGTTTCAAATATATAAAAACACTATGGACAAATTCTAAGGTCCTTCATCGATGGTTCACCATGGACCGTACTTAACAACTATACTCGTATGAGGCAGTGATCTGATTTGGTGTCATGACTAGATGAATTTTGAATGATGCATTTAGATTTATTTTTATTGAATCATTGTTTAAGCAGTAAAGACCAAGAGGACCATTCTAAAGAATGTCATCAATCTTCGTTGAAGATTTTTGTGACTTTTAAGTATTGGTGCGCGGTGCATAAGCAATTTTAGTGTTCACCAATACCATAACGTTACTATATGACATTGACAACAACACATGCTATATATTTTGTATATGCTTTTAAAAAAAAGACAGCAACTACTACTAGTATGTAATTTTTGCATATGTAAATGAAAATAGAAGCAATAATGCTGTCAGATATCTTAATTGATTAATTAATTAAGTTGACTAATAAGTTACACTTGCTAGTTAATTATGTTAGTTGTTTATCTAATTACCTATATAAATGTCTTGAATATAATGAACACTCTATTTTCATATTCATTCAATTTACTATTCTCTGTTTTTCTTTTATCAATAACTTAAATAAAAATCCTAATAAATGCATAATTTGCAAAACGTAAGAGAGAATGTCGGTGACTCACAGCTAGCAATCTCTTAGTTTCATCAGCATTCAGTTGCAATCTCACCATCCTAGAGCTTCGAGGCGAATCAACATTTACAAAACTCAAATTCGAAAACCTAAACGCGTTAAGCGAGTAACCAAGCACGTCCAATCCACGCGCCCAAAACGGCTTATTCGTCTTCCCTTCAGGAATTAGATCCTCAATCGCCAAATTCACCTTCGCTTCTCTTTCGTCACCGCCACTTCTACCAGCGACAAGCCACAAAAGTTCCTTCAGCAGCGCCACAGCCGCAGCACGGTCGCACGATGACGTATGGAAACGGAGAAACACCGCGAACCGTTCTTCGCTAATCGTGTAAGTGCTGGCGTACATGACGTCAGCGTCTCCTTCCTTAGGCTCGCGCCACGTGTCACGGTTCATCTCATGTTCGAGTAGAGCGTGGAAAGGGTCGATAAGATCGTGATTGTTGGTTTGGGATTGGAGGATTTGGGAGGTTGATTGGAGATCGAACGGTTGGATTTGGACGCGGGGATTCGGGGGTGTTACGAATTGGAAAGTGTTGGTGGTGTGGTTGAAGTGGATCTTTGAGCGGAGGATAGGATGGGAATTTTGGAGTTTGTGGAGTGCATTTTGGAGAAGAGGGATTTGTGGAGGTTTAGAGAGAAGGAGACTTAGGACGGTAGAGCCGGTACCGCCTGGAACGGCTTTGCACCAGCCGTATTCGGTGCCGCCGACGGGTCGGATAGTGGGCTTTTGTTGATTAAGATTCTCGGTATCGGGTTCTTGGGCCATGGTGCTATCTGGTTGTAGTGAATTTAGAAGAAGAGAGTGGAGTGTGAGTAATGAATGCTTCCACACAGCACAGAGAGTTAAAATGCGAGGACAGTGATAACATATATGCACCGGCACATCAGACTCTAGCTCTAACGGATGAAATTTGTTTTAAGGAAAATAATAACTTTTTTTAAAGTAAAAAATCACTTTCTTTTTACTATTATAAAGTATGAATTAAACATAGTTTAATATATTTTCTATATTTAGATTATCAACAAATGTTTCAAGAGTTTGAATTCTAATCTCTGTTAATTTTTTATATTTCTTTTAATTAATGTTTTTATTTTTTACTTTTTTTTTAGATCAAATATTTATATCATAGAGATCATGTATGTAAAATTTTATACAAAAAATAAAATTAATTGATATATAATAAAGATACATTAAAATTTATATTTTATGCATTTTTATTAAATATAATTTATCTATGTGAATTTTAATAACATATTCAATAAATTTAGATTTGTATAAAATTTTATCATGATCTATGTAATATAAATTTTTGATCTTACGGACAAAATAAAAATAAAAACGTAAAACTAAGATAAATAAATATAATTGATAGAGATTAATAAAAATTTAAAGAAAATTTGAAGATAAAATACATTGTCCCCATAAATTTTATACTCATAATTTTGATCCTTGTTTTGAAAATTGTAACTTTAGACCCTAACCTAATATCTTTTTGCAAAAAACATACCTTACTTGATTTTGACCAAGTCAAATGTGAATTTATTTTGAAAATATGTGCACAACCGTTGACCATTGCATTGTCATGTTTAAAAAAGGGAAGAAAAAATTGTGTAATAATTTCACTTTTTATCTCTTATGTCTAACGACTAATCTAATAACTTATGCGACAAGAGATTTACTCAATAGTAAATTCTAAAAACTTTTCAACCATCGTTCCCATTTTATAAGCTTATTTTATTAGCCTTATTTATAAATAATGACTATTTTGTTCTTATGTATTCTATGTATTATGGATTTTTCTTTGAACCCTTCTTTTGTTTCCTTTTAAGCTTTTTTCACTAGTTTTTTCATGGTTGATCCTCCTCATGGTAGAATATTTTATGTCACAGAAGTAGTCATGTCCCTTCATCCTTGTACTTCTATTGTATGGTGATATTTTCTTGAAAGAAGATAGTGAAGGTACTAGAAAATACAAGAAAAAATAAATTTGAATTGTGTTTGCACTTTTAATAATTAGTTCTTTATCAAAAGTTTATCTTTATTTTAATAAATACGAAAGCGATGATAATATATAAAGAACTTAAAGAAAACATAGAATAAAGAAATAAGAGAAAAGAAGAACACACAATATTTTTATACTAGTTCACAACAACTATTGCTACATAGTGTCCTCCCTTATTTTTAGAGAGATTTTTCATTAATATAATTAAAGACTCACGATAACCAACTGATAAAATAGCTACAAGTATTATCTATGTTTCTTCAGACTTTTTATATTATTTTTTCTAGCCTCATGTTCAAGCCTCACCAAGCTTTAAAATGAGTATTCTCTAAATCTCTCCAATCTTATATCCCATTCTCTTGAAAATGACTTAGTACCGTCAAGCTTTTCAAGGAGATAATATCAACCACTTTCAAGTGTTTTGCAAATAGGATGTATTTATGACACATTTCTCAATGAAAAGATATACAAAATACATCTTGTTTATGTAGACTTTTTTCTTAAACAAATAAGGTAAAGACTTCTAAAAAAATCTATTTAATTAAAAAGGGCAGACTACAAATCACACAATAAACCTTTTATGCATGTTAGACTGACCAATTTAAATAAATATAAATAATATTTATTTTACTATTATAATTATTATATTAAATTTTGATATTTTTGTTACATATTCAACTTTTAGTAATTTACACATATTAACCTCGTTTAGTTTTTGACATATTTAAATGTATTTTTATAAAGTATAATTTAAGTAAAATGTATATAAAGTCATATTCTTCAAAATGTGATGTTAAATATCAAAATAGAATTTAATTTCATTGATATTTTAATTCTTTAATCTATTTAAAGATATATTTGATTACTTATTCAAAAATGTTAAATATGAAATAAGTTTTTAAGTAGAATAACATATATTTACAGACTTCTATTAATACCAAACTCATGCCTAAAATGTAAACTTATGACTTGACCTTGAATTTTTTGATAGTTGGGGCTCAAGCCTAGCTTGGCCAAGTATATTCCCACATTGGCAAATGTGATAGGAAGACTTATATAATTTTAATTCATGTATCTTAAATTTTAAACAATATGTAAGTTTTCCTAACAATTTAGGGAAACTAATTATAAATTATTTAAAATATTAGGAATGTTTCATCACAAAAACAAGTTAAAGAAATATTTAAAATATTACATGATTTATGGATATAATTAACATAAATTTAGATTAAGGAAGAATTACAAATTATTAATATTTTTGTTTTAGTGCTGAGACCTATTCAAAAAAATCTCCAAAATAATTCAAGATTTTGGAATAATTATGAAAATGTTGGAGAGGGAAATTCTAAATGTGCCAACAACATGATCGGGAGGCTCATCAAGGACAAGACTATACACAAAGGTGCTATTCATTAAGCTTTTGAACAAATTTGGGGGTTTCAAAGTCAATGAGGTGGCCAACAAAACCTTCCAACAAGCGGTAACAACACCAAAGACAAGGAAGATGTGGTCATTGAAACACACAACACATGTGCTGACAAGCTGATTGAGCCAGATGTGATGAGCAAGAATGACTCATTTGAACAGCTTGTAGTTGAATGTCATGTAGTAGGAACAGTTGAGCGGCATCAGAATATGGAGGCCAAATTTGTCATGTGGAAAAGAATGTCTGCTCCAAAACAAGGAGGAAAAAAATAGACTAACCATCAGTAGCTCACAAAACAAAAAGAAAATGAAGATAAAAAAGTCGTGGAAATCTATTGACGTGCTAATTAAATTGGCGGATGATGATACTTTTTGGCGTTGTCCAAGAATTTATGATTTTTGCAAAAACTCAAAGTAAACTTCTTACATGCGATCTAATTAAACACCTTGTTGATTTTTATTCAATTGAAAAATGGATGTTATTTGCATACTTTAAATTATTCCTTAATCTAGAAGAAAAATGGGTGTAGTAATTTTGAAATACTTTAATAAATATGTTTCATTTTTACAATATAGGATATACATAAGACCTTTTCACATGGAATAATCAACAAGATGTAGCAAACAACATTAGAGTCCGTCTTAAGAGTTGTATTGCTACTTCCGACTAGATGTAGATGTTTATCGATGTTGAAAGTAACAACCTGGTCCACCACACTTGTGATCACATGCCCTTTTTGGATCACCTCCATAATGAATATTTTTGAAGAAACATTGTGCAAGTTTGGAACTCAAATATTGTGAATTTAATGACAAAATCTCAAGTTGCATTAAAGATATCTCCAATAGGGTGAAACTCATTTCGAAGATATCCCAAGAAAAATCCTTCAAACTCAAAACGATTTAGTAGCTCTCAATGCTAGATCAAATGAGCAAGGTATAACATAGAAAATAAAACATCTCGAAGGTATCGTTGATGAATTATTGGAGAATGAAGAAATGTCGTGGGCTCAAAGGTCTAGAGCTCTTTGGCATGAACATAGGGATCCTAATACCAAATTTTTCATCATATGAAGAATAGGTGTACTTAGCTATTAAATATATGAAACCAATTGTTGTTTCAGAAAATTGCTTTTGAAAAATAAATAATGCCACCGATGAAATAACTGGGTTGAGTCGCGGACTAGGTCGCTCTCTTTAAGACGTTTCGAGGCACTGCCCAAATTGTGCAAGGCAGACTATCAACCACGAAGTCCCTAGGATAAAACAGCTCAGATCACTGTATCGAAATTCTACTGCACTGTAGAAAACCGATCTGGAATTACACCCTCTGTATGGCAGTCGTGTGACTGACACTCGTAATATAGCACGAAGGCTACTCAAGAAAATATAAGAAGAAGAAGAAGAAGAACGGGGGAGAAGTGAGAAAAGCCTCAGATTGATCTGCGAAAATGGGGGGATCCAAGAGGCACTGAGTCCATCAGCTGACTGCTTCCACATTCACAGGTGAGTCTACCAAGCCAAGCCAAGCCATGCCTTGCCTTGCCTTGTCGGGCCGGGCGGCGGCGGCGCGCGCGTGTGTGCGCGTGTGGTGGTCCATTTGCTTGCGTTCTCCCTCCTTCACAAAATTGGGGTACCCCTTGGGGCCCAACCCAAGTGTGAAACTAACACCTTATAAAGGCTTTAAATGAGTGTGTTCCCTCCTATGTGGGACTTCTCATTTTTCAATTCACAACCATCTTAAAAGCCATCATCAATGCCATTTATATTCCATCATTTCCAACACCAATTGCTACTTCGAGTCCTAATGGCATGTTCGATATCTTCTTTCAAAAATATAAGAACATTATAGGAGATGGTATGGTCCTCCATATTCTTAACTAGGGTGGTAATTTGACCTACATTAAAAACCCAATTGTGCCAAATGAACCGGTTTATAAAATTGAGAAACAAACTTGGTTTTAAAATCAGTTTTTTAAATAAACTGGTTTTTAAAAAATAGAAGTCAACCCCTTTAACAAGATAGAAGCCACCCCCTTCATTTTTCCCTCATTTTGTTTTCCCCTCCCTATTCTTCTTCTTTCTTAGCAAAAACAATAAGTGTTTGGTAGTTTGAAAAGGAAAAAAAAACAATATAAACTTCCATTTTTTATTAAATTTGAACTTATGTTCACAAAGTGTTAGAAATGAAAGTTCTCCCATCTATAAAGTGATGTTTGTAAGCTAATTTATTTGAGGTGAGACGTTTATTTTGTCCTTTTTTTTTTCTTTCAAAATTAGTAAAATTTTATATATCTAGGAAAAAAGTGAAATTTTTTTAATTCTTAACCAATCATTTTGACACATTCCGTGTCATTTTAAAAATAAAAATAAAAATATAATAATTAATTAATAATAATAACAAATAATAAATAAAATAAAATTCTAATAATAATAACAAATAATAAATAAAATAAAATTCTAATAGCATGTGAATTTCCAGATGTTTTTCCTGAAAAACTTCCTAGGTTGCCACCTGATAATGAGATTGAGTTCTCTATAGACTTGGTTCCTAACATTCATCCTATATATATACCTCTTTACCGTATGTACCCGACAGAACTTAAGAAGTTAAGGGAGCAAATTTCAAGATATTCTTGATAAGGATTTTATTCGTCCAAGTTCTTCCCCTAGGGGAGCACTAATATTATTTGTAAAGAAGAAAAATGGATCCACGCGATTGTGTGTAGACTATAGACAGTTGAATAAAGTAACTGTAAAGAATAAATACCTTTTGCCACACATTGATGGGTTGTTTGACCAACTTCAAGGAGCAAGTGTTTTCTAAATGTCAATTTTGGCTGGATAGTGTGACATTTTTAGGTCATGTTATGTCTAAGAGTGGAATAAGTGTTGATCCAAGTAAGATGGAAGTAGTGCAGAATTGGCCCATACCTACCATAGTAAAGGAGATTCAGAGTTTTCTTAGTTTAGTTGGTTATTATTGACGTTTTGTGATGTAGTTTCAAAAATTGCATATTCGTTGACTAGGTTGACCCAGAAGAAAGTTGAGTTCCGATGGACTGATGCATGTGAGGAAAGCTTTCAAAAATTGGAGTACTTGACGTCAACACCTATTTTGGCATTACCTATAGATGGTGAAAGTTATAGAGTATATTGATGCTTCTACAGTTGGTCTCAGTTGCGTACTTATGCAACATGATAAGGTTATTGCTTATGCATCTAGAGAACTCAAGAGGCATGAGGTGACCTATCCACACATGATTTGGAAATGACTATAGTTATTTTTGCTCTTAAGATTTAGAGGCACTATCTATATGGTGAAACTTGTGAAATTTATACCGATGGTAAAAGTCTTAAGTATATCTTTCAACAGCGAGATTTAAATTTAAGAGAAAGAAGGTGGATGAAATTCTTGAAAGATTATGATTGCATAATCTTATACCATCCATGGAAGGCAAATGTTGTTGCAGATGCTTTGAGTAGGAAATCAATGGGCAATCTTGCTCATATAGCAGAAATAAAGAGGCCAATAGTTAAAGAATTTCAACAAGTATTTGAAAGTGAATTCAATTTGAACATGGTCATTCGAGGTTATTTTTACCTCACGTAAAAATTCATCAAACCATAGTTGATGATATCAAGGAAGCTCAAAGTCAAGACTCATACTTGGTGAATATGATAAATAATGTTCATAATAGTAAAATTTCAGACTTTTCAATTGATTATGATGGTATGCTGAGTTTGAAGGCTCGATAGTGTGTTCCAAATGTTGGTGGCTTAAGGAGAAAATTTTTAGATGAGTCCCATGATTGTTCTTGTACTATTCACCGAGGTTCTAATAAGATGTATCAAGACTTGAGAGAATTGTATTGGTGGGAAGGGATAAAGAGAGACATAACATATTTTGTCTCTAAGTGCTTAGTGTATCAGCAAGTAAAAGTTGAGCACCAAAAGCCTGTGGGGTTAATTCAACCTGTTGAAAATACCTAAATGGGAGTGGGAGGGCATTGTTATGGATTTTGTCACAGTATTACCACGAACCCAAAAGGCTTATGACTCGATGTGGGTGATTATAGATCGGTAGACCAAATTAGCACATGTTTTGTCTGTGAAAACTACTTATAATACATCTCAATATGCTAAACTTTATTTAGATCAAATTGTCTCTTTGCACGATGTATCGATGTCTATTATTTCTAACAGTGGGGCTCAATTTACTGCTCAATTTTTGAAGTCGTTCCTAACTTCATTAGGAACTCATTTGAAGCTTAGCACAACTTTTCATCCTCAAACAGATGGTCAATCTGAAAGGACTATACAAATATTGGAATATATGTTTTGTGCTTGTGTTCTGGATCTTGGGGGTAGTTGAGATCAACATTTACCTTTGATGGAATTTGCGTACAATAATTGTTATCAATCTAGTATTCATAAGGCTTTGTTTGAGGATTTGTACGGATAACGGTGTAGGTCTTCGATATGATGGTTTGAAGTTGGTGAAACTAAATTAGTTGGTCCAAAGGTTGTTCAAGATGCCATTGAAAAAGTTAAATATTTGGGATCACTTGGTGACAACTCAGAGTAGACAAAAATCTTATTTTGATAAAAGGCATCGTCCCTTATAGTTTTCAGTGGGAGAACATGTATTCCTCAAGTTTCACCAATGAAAGGAGTTTTGTGGTTTGGTAAAAAAGGGAAACTAAGTCCAAGGTTCATTGGACCATTTGAAGTTTTAGAGAGAGTTAGACCAGTAGTATACCGTTTGGCACTTACACCGGATCTCTCAGGAGTTCATTAAGTCTTCCATATTTCGATGCTTCAAAAGTATCTTCATGACCCTTCTCATGTGATTAATCATAAAGATGTGCAGTTAGATGAGAGTCTATCATATGTTGAGGTTCGGTAGCTATATTAGATCGCAAAGTGAGGTGTTTACCCTCAAAGGATATCGTTTTGGTAAAAGTTCTTTGGTGTGGTTTATCCGGTGAAGAAACTACTTGGAAGTCGAAGAAGTCATTCATGCAAAGTATCCACACTTATGTTGAAACTCAAGGTTAGTAGTATTTAATAAATAAATAAATAAAAAGTCAAATAAATGCGATGACAAATTTTTATAAGGGGAGGAGATTGACACGTTCAGTGTCATTTTAAAAATAAAAATAAAAATATAATAATTAATTAATAATAAAAATAATAACAAATAATAAATAAAACAAACCAACCTCACCCATTCTCACTCTCTTTCTATCTCACTCCCTCATTCTTCTCTCTCGGCCAACACAACCCTCCCCCCGTTTTTTTTTTCTTTCTTTCTTTCTTCTTCTTCTTTCCTTCTCCTTGCTTCTTCCCACTCTATAATACTTAAACTCTCAATCCTTATAAGGAATTTAACATCCACAAGAGCATAATTTATCATACTCCTACAAATTCTCTTGGTTAGGATTTTGAGTTACAGTTTGTGCTTTAAGGAAGGAGAAGGCTACCCATTTCTTGAGAGTTGTTTATTGAGACTCTGATGTAAATACACAACTCTAATGCTAGTATGAATATCTAGAAAAACGTAGTTTTGGTTAAAAATCTTATTTTGTGTTTTGAGTAGATTTAAATGATTTTTATGGTTTCCTAGAGTTAGATAAACTTTAGAATAATTTTTCTAAAGTCTTGAGTATTTTTTTTTACTTAGATTTGTCAATTGAGGTCCTGCCTGCTACTCTAAGAGTTGTTGGAGAACAAAATTAGGCGATTCTCCATAATTGTGAGTTGACGACTTTCATCGTCATATATTTTATAATGCTTTAATTATTATTTTACTAGTTTTCTATGTTAAAGTATATTTAAAAATTTGGGAAGCACAACCTTTGAAATTTATCTCGATTTCATCATTTATTTATTTTAATGGTCTTTGTTATATAATATTTTATTAGTTTGATTTACGTATGAATTAAAAGTATTTAAATATTGAATTATTATGCGATTAAATATGTTTTCCATGAATTACGATGAAATGAGAGATTATTTTAAATACGTGCTTTGGGAAATCGTTGTTATAATTATTAAATTGTTAACGATGTTAGGTGCACCTAGTTATCTCGTTTTGATTAGGGAGAGTTAGCCGTTAGATGAAGTCGCTCCTATGAGAAATGTCATCCGTAGGAGGAAAGAGCTATCCACGAGATGTAAGCTTCCTAATTGATGTGTGATGATGTGTTACGAGATTGAGATGAGAGGGCTATCCGTTATATGGAGCCACTACAAAGAGAAAGACCACCCTTAGGAGGAAAAGGCTATCAATGAGATGAAGCCGCCTCTTGGTTCTCAAGAATTTGTATTTTTACTGGTTTCATTTTTGTGATGATTTTAAGGTTATTTATTTTGATTTTACTTCGCTATTAATTGAATTTTTAATATTTCTTTTTGAACAACTAAATTATAAGGCTAATTATTTTATTATGTGTATAGCATGATTGCCACAAGATTGTAAAACAATTATTCGTGCTTTTTGTATTTCCCTTCTAGTTGATGGTGGTTGTTGTCTTCTCACTAAGTCTTTGGGACTTACCCCTTCATGTTGCTTAGTTTTTTTAGATTCGCAGGCAGCTGAGTAGCAAGTTGTAAAGTCTGTTGAGTCTGATGTAATTTACAGCTATATATTTTGGAGTCTAGAAAGTCTTTTTTATGGGAAATGTATTAAATAATTAGATTATGTTATTTGGATTATGACTGAATTGAAAGTTAAATAGGAATTTTATAATTAGAGAATGTTGAAGTTACAGAGGATACTCTGTCGAAATTTCAAGAAAATATATAATTTTGAAATGGCTATTAGTAGTATAGCTTGTGTGCGGTCACGACGTTTAGTTTTTGGGTCATGACACATTTTTTAAGAGTGAATAAGTTTCCATGTCTCCCTCTCAAACCAAGGGGAGATGATGTTTTGTTGATTTGTTTTGAATTAATTTGGTTTAATGTGAAATTAGGGAGGTGTTGGTGTTGAAGGTGTTATATAAAAATAAAATTAATAAAAAAATTATCCTTGCTATTGATGTTGTTAGTAATGGCTAGAAAGAGAATTCGATTTTCATGTGTTTGAGTTATGTAATGAGTTTGAGATGAGGTTAAAACTTTATAAAAAAAAAAAAATTAGAGTTGTTAAAGTTGTGAAAAAGTTAAAATTTTAACTAAGTTAAAAAGTTTGAGCAAAAAGTTATATGGAAACTAAAATGTTTAGAATAAAAAAAATGCTACTCTTTTAATTACTCTATGATTAAGTTTAAAGAAGAAGTTTAGAGTATTTCATTAACTTAATTTTTTGTGCTCTAATGGTTGAGTGATATAACTTGAGAGATAAAAAGATTTAATTTTGGAATTATGATGTGGTTGGATAAATTTTGGTGGTAAACAAATTTTTATAAATATTTATGTTTATGTAGTTAACTATTTGAATCTCGAAAAGGAATCGAGACCGTTCACACCGAGTAAATGGTGGGGAGAACTCTAATATATTAATGTTGTTGTGGTGATTAAAGAAAAATGATTTTTCTTAGTTTATGCCTTTCCAAAAATAGTTGTTATGGTTGATGATCAAGAATGTATACATGTGATTAACAAATCTTTGAACTTGTGTTTAAAGGAAAAATAGTGATTTGTGGTTTCAAGTTTTTATATGTATATTTTCTATTTTTAGATAAGTTTGCATTATTTTAATTAAAGTTTCAAATTTGTTAAGTAAAAGTTAAAGTCTGGAGTTAGAATTTCATTTATTTTTTTTAAGATTCATAGTTTCATGAATTAAAAAACCAGCCTTGTTGTTAAGAAAAGAAAAACATATATTTAATATATTTTGAAAGGAATGAAACTATTTCAAAGAGTTAGAACTTTGAAATTAGAAAAATATTTATTGATATTTTTGGTTATGTTGTCTTTAGGTAAATGCTTTTATTGAACAATTTGTCTTAAAAAATGTAGTAGATCAAACTTGTAGTTATTTGAAACAAAAAAATATGAGTTATGGAAAATTGAGAAAATTTGTGGTTGTATAAAAAATTTTGAGAAAAATAATTTAAGATGTTTCGAATAATTATTAGTGAATTCTGTGGAAAATCTAAAAGATTTTAATTTCTAAAAATATGTTTGGAAATTCTGAAATCATGTGCAATGGCATATAAGCATTGCATTAGGGTGTTTGGCATATGCGTCATATTTGTTATGTTATGATATATGTATATACATGTTTTGTTATTGGTTGGTCTAATGTCATAACTGCTAATTTTTTATTGTTTGCCTTCATGGTTGCTAAATGTTAATTGTTAATTTCAGTTGGTGACTCTTACATTACTGTGGTAATTGGGTTTTGCCCTCAAATGATACTCGAGTTCGTTCTACCGCCTAGTACTCTGGTGATGGAGACTTCGTTAGACTTCTCTGACTGCTTGGGCATACGATCCCATCTCAAGCAGGGCTAGATATACTGGTTGGGTCAGAGGTCCCACTTCCGATAGTGAGCTGTTATGAGATTCCAGCAATGTCGAAGACACCTATCTCGTGGTTGGACCTGACCTATGAGGAGACTGATCCATCCATGGCATATGAGAAGGAGGAAGAAGTTACTTCCAAGAGAGATATTATGTTAGAAGGAACTTATGCAGTGTGTGGAGATCGCCCATGTTACTATAGTTGTTAATAGATGATCAAATTATTATTTTTTGTTGTACAACGGCCTTAGTGTCTTTACTTTGGTGGTTGAACTTATTTTGTTTTTGGATGATTGTACCTATGATATTCTTTGAAAGTTGACTTTTGTTTGGTGGGTCAATGTTCCATTTTTTTTATGTGATCGTTGGGAGATAACATTCTTGAAGCAGTACTTATGTTCAAGTGTCTACCGAGAATACCCCAAGGGTATGAGCGATGTCTGATAGTTCTCATATCCCCGATGTATTTTCTATTTGTATACTTTGGATTATGGTTCCAAAAACTATTTTAGCTTGTTTATATATATATGATATAATTATTTATGACTCTTGTCGTTTTGTGCTAGACATATTTTTTTATTAAGTTATTTAAATAAATAAAAAAATGTAATTGTGCTATTAAATATCGGGGTGTTACAACAATGGTATGGAAAGAGGTGATTGTGCATATATGATTTATGGTGTTAGTTGGAATGGTAAAAGAGAAATAGGATTTCAAGAAAAAATAATTGAACTTAAGTTTGTTCCCTCTAACGATTTATGTACTATTTTCTATAAGAAATGTCACACTAAAATATCTTGTCATATGCTAACCATATGAAAAGATAAGAAACCCTAAAAAACTAATAAACCAAGACCCAACAAGTTTTGGGTACCAAAGGATAAAATTGTTTATGTTGCAGATGTTCTAAGAAACTAAATTAAAATACCAGTCATGGTGCTTGACCAATGGATGCTTGCAATATATGAAGGAAAAAAGGTTTATGTTCCAAGACCTAACAAATAGAAGCCAACTGAATCTGGTGGAAGAAGGATTGTTTAACACAATACCTATCAGAACCAGAACCATATGATGAATCATAAATATCAAGTAAAAATCTAGAGCATCAACATAATCAAAACTGACAGAGAAATCACAAATATCAATAGAACTGGAAATACCAGAAGAATCAGAATTACCATCAGTTTCAAAATTACCAAAGGAACTCAGTACATCAGCAGAAAAAAGTATCTGATGAACGATTAGAATCAAGAGACTTCTTTTAACACTCCAATTAAATTCATCAAGCCTACAAACCTAGATGGAAATTCAAATCCCTTCATCCATACTCTCTAATCATATAATATGCAAACTCATAATCTGAAAACCAAAAAAGAATAACTAAGAGGATTTTCATAATGAAACTTAATCTGTTAACATATAGGTTATATCTTTTATTAAATTTAATTATTGTTTAATATTATGTTTAATGTGATAACAAGAAGTTTGATCTTAAAAATTAAAGCTAGATAAGTATTTTGTAGGTTCTAAAAAATTTAGAGGAACAAGGAGATCCATAGAATCTGAACACTTCAGCAAAAGTAGTGTACCAGTTTGTTTCTCAAATACAAGAGGGCCTTAATTACATTGAGACATTTGCTCTAGTCGTTGTTCGTATCCTCCTTTCTTTTACTGCAAATAATAACATTGCACTATTTCTAATGGATATTAAAAGTGTTTCTCTAAATAGTTATATAAGTGAATATTTATATGTTAAATAACCTCCATTTTTTAAAAGTTCTGAATTTTTTAATCATCTTTTTAAACGTAGAAAATCTATTTATGGTCTAAAACAAGTACCTAGGGCATGGTATGATAAACTTAGTAACTTCTTGCTTAAAAATAACTTTGAAAAAGGATAAGTAGATACTAAACTTTTTAGAAAATCAATAGGAGATGACTTTCTTATAATTCAAATTTATGTTGATAACATTACTTTTCGATCTACTAATGACATTATTTGCCAAGAATTTGATAATGAAGTTTAAGATGAATGATTGAAAACCTATGGCTACACCAATGCAACCTACTTGTTCACTTGAAAAAGATGATTCAGGCGAAAATTTGACCAAAAAAAAAAAACTATAGAGGAATAATAAGATCCCTACTTTACCCCATCGCTTCCAAATCTGACATCATGTTTAGTGTATGTGTGTGCATGATTTCAAGCTGACCCTAGGGAACCACATTTAATTGTTGTTAAAAGACTCCTAAGATACCTAAAAGGCACTACTAACCTTACCTTATTCTATAAGAAATCTATTATGTACAAACTGAGTGGATATTGTAATTCTGATTATAATGGAGATAAACTTGAGGGAAAGAGCACTAGTGGCAACTGCATATTTTTAGGTGACAACTTAATATCTTAGTCAAGTAAGATACAAAACACCATTGCAATGTCAACATCATAGACTGAGTACATTTCAGCGGTTGACTGCAGTTCTCAACTACTTTGGATGAAGCATCAACTTGAAGACTATAAAATCTTAGAACCCAACATTTCTATCTATTGTGATAACACTTCTTCCATTTGCCTAATAAAAAACCCTATCTAATATTATAAAGCTAAACACATAAAGATCAAACATCCTTGCATTAAGGACTTTGTTCAAAAAGGGGTACCAAACATTCAATTTGTGGACATTGAACACCAATGGGGTGCATATTCATCAAACCACTACCTAAAGATAGGTTTGACTTCATCAAGAAAAACCTAAACCTTAACTTCATACCTGACTGATGTTGTGTTAACTTCAAAGTAGTTTAGTTTTACATTAGTTGTATAGTTTCTTGTAATATGTTATATTTATGTTATTAAAAAAAAAGAACAAAAAAAACATCTCACTTTCAACTCTTTTTGTCTGATGACAAAAGGGGGAGAAATACATATGATAAAGTAGGGAGAAAATGATACTTAGACTTCGGGGATCCCTAAGTTAGGGGGAGTCAAAGAAATACAAAGAAAAGTTGTTATAAAAAATACAAGTTTTATCATCATCTAGAAGTTTTTGTGATAACAAAAGTATTTTATGAGAACAATAATAGTATGAAAGAAGTTATGGTCAAGATTTGTAGAAGATCTGAGCAAGATTTATCTACAACAAAATATGAACATAATCGATATAAAGAATTTACAAATACAATATGCACAAAATATAAATAAAATCAATCTGAATAATTTACAATCTCAATCTAAACAAAAACATAACATAGTCAATTTGAAGAATTTACGAACGCAATATGAACAAAATACAATTCTGAATTAAACGTGGACTGAATTGAAGCTCAAATTTTAACCACAAATAGACACTCAATGTTGAAGAAGAAAATCATCGAAAATCAGAAAAGAGTAGTTTAAAAGTTCAAAGAGATAAGCACTTGTTCAAGTTTGAAATATTTTCTGAGTGTTTTTTTCTTAGAGTGTGAGAGTTATTATTATTATCATCTTTGTTAGGAGCAACTATTCAAGTTCCAATCTTTGGTATCCAACCCGATAGTGGTTTAGTTCCTTCTTTAATATGGGGTTGTCAGGTTGTTAGGAGAAGACTTGGCTTGTATTCCTCAAAAGTCTGGGTTTGTGAGGTTGTATGGGGAAACTGGCTTGGAGGATTAGGTGTTTTGCAATTCAAGGTATTTGAATTAGTGGATTAAAGCCTTTAGATTGAGGAGATTGGATGTAGCTAAGTTAGTGGTGAACTAAGATAAATCTATATGTCAAATTATGTATGCTTTCATTGTTTACTACCTTTGAAACTAATTGTTTCTTATCCAAGTAATTCATAAAAACCAACCAATCGTCGTCAAATTAGCAAAAAGTTATCAACTTTGTCAGATACAATTCAACTCTCTCTTCTTATGTTTGCACCTTCATATAATTGTTCCCGCACAAATCAAATCAAGCATATGAAGGAAGACTTAAGTGATTCAACTTTCAAATGTAATTTGAGCAAATAAGCACAATATTTTTCTAGAAGAATTGTTTATATAAGATTGGGAAATAAAAAATGGTCTAACGGTCATATCATCAAGATCATTTTAATATGAGGTATATTTGGAAGAAATAATTGTTGACTAAGTTGGAAAAGATATATGATTCATAATTCTTAAGGAAGAAAATTGAAACCCTAATTTTTCCTATAAATAGCATCAAAGCTGAGGAGCAATAATAGGAAAACTGAACAAACATAGAAATCCTAAAACCAAAGTTACTCAGAAAAACTTCAAGAGGTCAAACCCATCTAAGTATTCAGAGTTTAAGGTTTTAAGTTCTAATAAAAAACTCGTTCAAAGTAAAATATTTTATGTGTTGTAGTGTGGAAAAACAATTCAATATGCTTAATACAAGAAAACCCGAATTAGTTCAATTCTCTTGTAACCCAACCCAATAATGGCTTTAGTGTGCCTAAAGCAATTGGTAGATCTCATGTTATGTTGAGAAGACTTGACTTGTAGGGTTAAGTTGGTAGTGTTCCTCTAACAATTTGGAGGTTTCAAGTTGTGTAGGGAATACTTGACTTGTAGGATCAATGTCTAGTTTGCCTTAAAAAGTCTGCAAGTTCACGTTGTTTTGAAAAGATTGACATGAAGGGTCAGGTGCTATTGTAATTGAAGTTTTGAATTAGTAGATAAATCTTTCTTTGGAGAGGACTATACGTAGTTATCAAATTTATGGTGAACCAGTATACAATTTGGTGTGTTATATTTTAGTTTTGAATTACTTATTTTGTTGTAGCCTCTTATCCTTTAAAACAATTAAGTCACCAAAACCAAAAATAGTTTAAGAATTCAAAAAATAATTAAATTTAAGAACAACACAATTCGACCTTTATGACACCCTAAACCTCAAAATAATATGTATTAATTTATACAATAATTTTTAAATTTAATTCGCAGCGGACGAAGAAAATCTATTTTTTTACATAAAACTTTTATAACAAATTTAGGATATCAAATTTCTCAAAATTCAAAAGCAACACTTTAAACTTTTCCTCTTATAAAATAGTAGGGTATTCATAAAAGAGTTATTTCTAATTAAATAAATAAAATACAACTTATAACTCTCATATTCGGTATCACCTATCAGAGTGGATTTCTCCCAAACTTGAACTTCAAGACACATTAACCTGTAATAACTGAAATTTCACAAACGCATGGCCAAGTCAGTGAAACACAAACAACGAATGAGGAGAGTTTTGAAATCATGTTAATAGTATAATATAAGTATGAAGAACACACAAGCAATCATAATAGATCGTATCATAACACAAATATTTTTCAAGGTAAAATATCACATTATAAAGTTAAAAACACTCAAGTAAAACCAACACATTTCACTATAACATCAAATCATCTAAGAGAAATTATTATCACACATGATACATATTAATCACAACAAAACGATCATAAGAAAATGCAATGATATGTATGAGCTTAGACTCTACTTCACAATGTGGTACCATTCTAACTCTGAAGTACTTGGTTAGGAGACTTGATATTATGTCACCATCCTAGTGGACGAAAAATTCAAATTGGTTAAGTCCTCGTAGATCCCCTCAACTCAACCTGAGACACATATACGCAACAGTCGAGGTAAACGTGTATTGCATGGTTGCTCCCAACATTTGGAGTGCTACCTTAAAGTCACCTAGGAATTCTTCACCTGAATATTTTCAAGGTCTAACAATCTTTCCTTAAGGCTCAACAGCAGACCGCCATAATCAGGCTCATTCGGTTGTACTTCCCCTGAATCACTAGGTTTGTCAGGACCTACCTATATGATGACAAAATAATCTCCACTTCACAAATTCTAAATATTTATTTTCTCCCCTCGTTGGTCTATGATACTTCATTAAGATCGTCATCTCAAACACAACTTGGAATCACCATTAATGCATCAACTATGGGGTTACTTCAATATTCTCATCACAAATTTATAATATCACTAACATTAATCACACATTATCATCATCACATAAAGTCATCACAAATTTATAGCATCATTCTCGTCACATAAACTTATCACAAATTTATAGCATCACAATTATTAATCATACATCATCATCACATAAAATTATCACAATGAATCCATCTTTTATTATCACATCACATAAACTCATCTAATCATACATATACATAAAACTCATTTGACACCCAATATGACAATAATATCAAATATCAAACATTTAAAGAAATTAAATCAATCAACACCTTACAAATATTTTAATTCTATATTTTAATCTCACAATTCTTATATTTTCACATTAATCAATTTATCACTCAAAGGGTTATTGTCGTACATAGCAAGCCCCCGATGAAAGATTGGAAAATACATTTTTTCCTTCAATTGATCTAACTTGATAGTTTATGGGTAAACGTCAAAAATAAATTATGAGAAAACACTCTAAAAACTAAATTTTGACATTTTGTCAAAGAAACTTACTATAAATCAGAAAAGCAATCAATTGATAATTATTGCCATTGTTTACATGGTCGTTTTGGTGTTGATTTCACTCAAATCGGACTTACGGTGAAGAAGAATGTCGCAATAAGGAATTTCGTAAATGGAGAAGTCAGGTATTTTAGAGAGAAATTAGGATGATTAAATTTTTTGAAAAATGTATGTCATTGACTAACTAAATGAGTATAATGACATATTAAAATTTGGATGAAAACGAAGAATCTTTTATGGGACAGTCATCAATGAACGATATCAATTTTCTTATTTTTCTCACAATGTGCGGCTGCCCTATTTTGTGTTCATGTTACTCTATGTTTCTCATGCTATTCTTGTTATTTTCAATTAATATTTTTTATTATTTATTTTAGATTGTTCTCTTAAATATGTGTCTAACTCATAAAACACATTTTACTTCTTTCTTCTATTTATTTTTGTTTTTTTTAAACAAAACAAACAATTACCAAAACTATTTTTTTAAAACACAATTTAACTACTAATATATTACTAATATTTCAAAACAAATATTTAATAAAATGAAGTAATTAAAGTAATTAATCTTTTAAAATTCATTAATAATCAAAATCCTTATATTTAGAATAATCCCTATAATAATACTTATTTTTCCAAATACTCAAATTAAATTATTACCATCATTAGAGAATAGTCGAAATTAAAAATAAATAAATATAACATCAACACTATATATTAATTACTAAATCATAATAAATATATATAAAATCACATTGTCATAACAATTATATAAAAATAAAGGAAATCAAACACAATATCACTACTATTCTAAGATAATTATTTATATAAAAAAATAACTAAAAATAATTATAAATAATTGAAATATAACTATGTGCATATTTAACATATGTCAAGCGCACATAAAAATATTACATTAATTGGGTACGCGTATATACAGGTAAAATCGCATAAAATCTTTTTCTTCTAAATTTACACTAAAATACTATTATTTTTAAAAAAAAATATATCAAATGATAAAATATAATATTTATTATTTATATCGTTCATTTATTCTAACATTTATAACACTAGCACGTCATAGAAAGCACATATATAACGAAAATTAGTCAGAAAATTTATTATCATATATTTTAAAATAATTTAAATATCAAATTAATTATTTAAAATGGTATTTAATTGATCAAATAGTTTATTATAAAATTCAAGCTGTTACAACCCTCCATTCTCATGTTTGGTCACCTTCAACAGCATCTACTAATGTGGTTAGTCTTGTAATGGAAGTCTATTTTTTTCCATTTGTGTTTAAGAATCATTGTATTTGAAGTAAAACTTTTAAAATAAATGGATAATTTGAGTTTATGGATCATACTTTTGAAAACTATTTTTATATTTGGAAGAAATTCCACAAAATTGATGGTATTTTGTTGGAAAATACTTTTGAAAGCTTAGACTTTGCAGCTTTCTTAAGCATTTTGAATTATATATTTTATATATAGATGGTTTGAATTGAAATTTAAGTTATTAGCTTCATAATTTTAGAAACATGAGGAGTATGTTTAATTTTTCTTAAAAGTTAACATGCTCTTTTATTTTCTCACAATTATGAGTTTTAGAAGTAATTAAGGTATTTATGTAAAATTTGGCCTATAAGAACAAAAAAGAGCTTATAAGAATAAAACATTTGGGTTTAATTTGATGCAAAAGCATTTTGATTCGGTATCATCCATAATATAATAGTTTAGTTCAATTCGAACAAGTAAAACAAAGTTAAAACCAGTTCAGTTCAGAGCAATAAATCGATTCACCAATTTTAAAGAACCAATTCAGTTATGAGTAAATCAAAACTAGTTTAGTTTGATTTTTTCAAACCGAAAATTAGTTCGATTCAATTTTCAAACAGTTGTAGTCGAGAATTGAACTTTTTCCACTCTTAGATGTTGCGGAGGCGCTAAGGGCACATATTTATCTCCATTTTACTTTGGACCTTGGATTTTGAAGCATTAGTCTATAAGAAGATTCACTTATGTTATTAAAACATAACAAATGCAAAAGAAAGAAGAACATTGCTGACACTACAACACCTCATTCACATATGATTACTAACACCTACTTAAAACAAACAAAAAATGAATTAATTAAATTGCGGTCACGATTTTGAATACGTTGCGTACTTTAATATTACGGTAAAATGTAACTGATACAGTTTAAATTGCAACAAGATAGATTCAATTTCTTTCTTCATCGACATTAACAACAATACTCACAACAACCTAAGAGGTGGTTGTTTCAATGGTAATTATGCAGAGAATGTTTTTATTTCAAAACAAGATTCGCATATGTTAGACAATTGATTAAATGGAATATTTTGATTTTAATGAACTTTTATTTTATTTTATTTAAAAATCCACATGTTAAAGAAAATTAATCTAGCGGTTTAATACATTCATTCAATTTGTACGAATAAGTTGTCGTAACATATAGCATTGTCGTACCATATAGCATTAGAAAAAAAGTGTTAATTAACTTTCGTGTCTCAATTTCACGTATCATCTTCATGTAACATTCATTTTTATATATCTTGATGGATTCATATATCACCTCCAAATGAGATACTGATTAAAAAAAATCATATGACATACATTTACAATTTCAATTCAGTTAAACAAAAATATAATCTTTACTTTATCAATACCTTTAGTCAAAACTACAGTTTTTTCAAAATTATTAAATTAATATTAGTTTTTTTTTCCTTCATTAACTATTCAATTAAATAAAACCTTGACTTCATCTCTTTAAATTTACTTTATTGAATATCAGTAGTCAATAACTTATATTCAAGCATTAATAATAAATATTATTATTCTTTAAAATTTATTTCAGTATTTAAAGT